>CM042416.1:22689560-22842060 GCA_023634145.1 Thymallus thymallus | reverse complement strand
ATCACATTTTAATTTGACTTATTGTTTAACCTGTGCTGACAGGTCGTGTGACCAGCTGAGATGTATCTCCTGTGACTTTCGGGTGGCTATGTTTGACGATCAAGAATGGGACCCCTCTTGTGATTACCTCTTCTTCAGGTGAGCCTCCTCTCATCAAGCCTGATGTGTCTTTATGGGGTAACAAACTGTTTGCGGAATTTAAATATTGTTATTATCTTGAAACAAGTTTGAAGTTGTTACAGAAAATCACAAATCCCACATTTCTCAGATTTTAACAGAAGAGGGCAGTGTAAATATTTTAATTTTGGAACTGTGAAAATAAACTGGAATAATTTATTTGATTCTTAATGTAAAAGGCCTTGGTGGACACTTGGTGGTTTCAGGCTTTGAGGTTTTACTAAGTTGCTTAGAGCCCAGGGCTCCTCTACAGAATATGGGGATTCATGTATAATTTAAAATGTGCTTGTTAAATGCAACGTAACATGTGCAAATGATGCTGAAATTAACGTACAGCTTTAGGATGGACAT
The DNA here is from genome assembly GCA_023634145.1 of Thymallus thymallus. Lineage (NCBI taxonomy): Eukaryota > Metazoa > Chordata > Actinopteri > Salmoniformes > Salmonidae > Thymallus > Thymallus thymallus. Next base: position 22,841,532 of record CM042416.1, on the reverse strand, counting down.
GCTTACCATCAAAACTTCCATGTCTACTTTGTCTCTGTTCTCCCACCCAGATGAATTCCTTCCGCTGTAAATTGCAGGTTAACTCTGGTATATTTGTGATGTTGCCAATCATTCCACAGTCTTTCAGGGGTTCTTGGAGGTTTTGATCCATGCACACAACCAATATAAGTGTCAAGTACTTGAATGTAGCACTACTTATCCTACCTATAACTCTACATACCAACATTAGACTGCGAGAGATATTCACCTACTGCTCATTGTTCAGCTAACTAGCTTTGTCTCTTTCTATCTCTGCAGGAACAACATGCCAGACTGTCAGAAGCTGCGGGCCAAGCTGAGGCGAAGGAAAGGGGCGCGGGCGTACGCCTGCCAGTGTAGCTGGCACTCTGCTCGAGACCTCACCCACCTGAGAGAACAGCACCAGCTCAAGTGGGTCTGTGGGAAGCATGACGTGTGACAGCCTTCTCTCTATCACCCACACCACTTTGCAGTTACTTGTAAACCAATGCCCTCATGTTATAGACATCCCAACACATTTTCTGCATTGAGAATGATGTAGGTCTTTAAAGGTAAATTAACAAGGTAGGTGTTCTATCTTTAGAGATGTGATTTTAGCTAGCTCAGTTTTAAGAGCAGGTATATGCCAGACCATACTTGTGTGAAAACGATACTTAGGAAAGATGAGGCAAAATGTAATGTCTTTTATGTTAAAAAAAGAAAAAAAGAAAATACAGACATTCCATTATCTGGTAATATTTCATATAAAATGCTGTTAAATGTTTTTCTGTAGCCTTTCCTCCTCTGTCTTAGTTTCTATTTCCCTTGTCCTTTGTTTAATTTTCTGGCCCTTTGAGTAAAATGCATTCTCTGTTTTAAGGGATTTCTGAACTTACCATTCATGTACTGTGTATAATATGAAGGTGAAGTTAAATGACGCATACCTTTCCTGTTGCATCTGTGCTAAACATTAACCATAAAAGCATTACTTCATTCTGACAGTCTAGTAGTTGATACTTTAAATGAATCATAATCAAATGAAGTAGTCTGTGGATAGTTTATTAAATATCTACAAATTCATTCATCATTAGAGAACCATACAGAAATAAGCTTTACTCCCAAAGACGTGATTTATTGTGTGATAGCCCAGTCAGAAGTAGATATTTTGGATTGTAAAAAATGTGCTCATTTTATGTACAAAGCATCTGCCTTTGCGTGTGTACACTAGGCTATTCACATCAAGTCATAGAATAAATGTTGTATGCATTGCTTTTTCTCCTTGATAATATTAACACAATTGACTTTCAAGTTTAAAGTCTAACTAGGTGGAAAAAAATCTGTCTGTACCCTTGAGCAAGGCAATTAACCTTATTGTTCCTGTAAGTCGTTCTGGATAATGGCATCTGCTAAAATGTAAATTACTCTGTTTTATAGTTCTCACTTCACTGCTATGTTTGACGAAATGCTAGTAATTTATTATGTCATCGTAGTCACTGTCGGGAAAGAGACTGGTCCGGGTCTTCCTTCACGGTAACAGCACTAATCCCCTCTTCATCTTGGACTTCTATGTTCTCATAAAGCTCAGAGGAAGATGAGCTGCTTGAATCATCTGTATAAAAGTCTCACATTACCATTTGCATACGTCAACAATAAGCTACATGTTTTCAGCAATTGCATCTACAATGCCATCAAAGTATTCACACTCCTCAACTTTTTCCATATTTTGTTGTTACACAGCCTGAATTTAAAATTGAGATTTTGTGTTGCTGGCCTACACACAATACCCCATAAAGTCAAAGTGGAATTATGTTGGGAAACGTTTTTAAAAATAAAGCGGAAATGTCTTGGGTCAATAGGTATCTACAATGCCCAGTCTTCATATAACTCTTTTGTTATGGGAAGCCTAAATTAGTTCAGGAGTAAAAATGTGCGTAAGTTGCATGGACTCACTCTGGGTGCAATAATAGTGTTTAACATGATTTTTGAATGACTACCTCATCTCTGTACCCACACATACAATTATCTGTAAGGTCCCTCAGTCAAGCATGGAATTGCAAATAGATTCAACCACAAAGACATTGGGGGTTTTCCATTGCCTCGTAAAGAAGTGCACCTATTGGTAGATGGGTAAAAATAAAAAAGCACACATGGAATATTCCTTTGAGCATGGTGAAGTTATTCATTACATTTTGGATGGTGTATCAATACACCCAGTTACTACAAAGATACAGGCATCCTTCTTAACTCAGTTGTCGGAGAGGAAGGAAACCACTAAGGGATATCACCATGAGGCTAATGGCGACTTTAAAACAGTTATAGAGTTTTAATGACTGTGATGATAAAAATAGTACAAAAAATGCATCCTGTTTGCAATAAGGCACTAAATGTAACAAAGAAATTAACTTCATGTCCTAAACACAAAGTGTTATGTTTGATGCAAATCCAACATAACACCACTGAGTACCACGCTTCATATTTTCAAGTATGGTGGTGGCTGCATCATGTTAAAGGTATGCTTGTCGTCGGCAAGGACTAGAGTTTTTTAGGATAAGGAACGGAATAGAGCTAAGCACAAGCACAATCCTAGAGGAAAACCTGGTTCAGTCTGCTTTTCAATATACACAGGGAGATACATTTACCTTTCAGCAGGACAATAACCTAAAACACAAGGCCAAATATACGCTGGCCTATTTACAGTTTTGACTTAAATCAGCTTGACAATATATGGCAAGACTTGGAAATGTCTGTCCAGCAATGATCAACAATTAACTTGACAGAGCTTGAAGAGGTTTAAAAAGAATAATGTGAAAATATTGTACAATCCAGGTGTGCAAAGATCTTAGAGATTTACCCAAAAAGTCTCACAGCTGTAATCGCTGCCAAAGGTGATTCTAACATGCATTAACACATGGGTGTGAAAACTTATTTAAATTAGATTTCTAAAAACATGTTTTCACTTTGTCATTATTGTGTGTAGATGGGTGAGATTTGATTTATTTTATCTATTTTTAATTCAGGCTGTAAGAAAGTGGAATAAGTCAAGGGTTATGAATACTTAATGAAGGCAATGTACACTACAGACAGTACATGACTTTAGAATCGACTGCACAGTTGGGATCCATGTAGGGGAATACAGGTACTTGGTGCCGCCATTGAACAGGCCTTAATGTCAAGGACTATGCTTAATCTTTGTCAAGGAAACCGACCCTTAATAATAATGCATCAATGTTTGAACATTTGAATCACGCCTTTGCATTAACGGCACAGCCACAGGAGGTAGGGGTGCTGAGGGTGCTGCAGCACTCCCTAATAAATCTAAATTAAATAATATAATATATATAATATATATATCACAATTAGTGAACTAGGCCTTAATTACTCCTGTATGAGCGGAGAAAAATACTCCTCTTCACTCACAGTCGCTTGGTAGCCTAGGCATACTCCCGACCTAAAGCCTGTGACTTGTCATTCAATGTGATTTTTGTTTCACTGAATCTCCATCTGTGTATTTGGTTAATTCTCTGGCTGGGTAAATAAGTAGAGGTGGTTGGTCATCTATTTGTTTGCTCATCTATCACTGATAGAAACATTGAGCATGGAGTAATGTAGCCTGAATCAAACGTAGGCCTGTTATTATTCTCGCTGGCGTACAAGCAACTCCAAAAACCTGCAGAGGTTGTGAAATATGTACAGGAGACTCGCATGCTTTTAAAAATATAGATTGCTGTTATTTTCTACCGGTATCATGATGAAGATACTCTCAATGAAAGACCCTACGCCTGCTCCCTAACAGCGGAGTGAGGGTAGAAAAGAAATTAAACGTGGATCCAAAAAGCATGGGCTTGTCTGGGGCTCTGTTTAAAAATCCCTTTTTCTTTTTTTATATGACAGCAGTTACACACGCTGCCTTGATGCAAGTTGTGTTGGAAAAGTATTATTTTATTCTGTTATATTTCATTATATTCTCAGCCTACTACAAATATGTGTGTTGACTGTGATCAGGGTAGCCTAAGTGTGTCTTATCTCTTTAATGAACAAAATAACTTGATTTTATGTGCATGGCACAGCCATGTAGCCTATAGGCTGCACAGACCAGTAGCATAATTAAACTCAAATATGCCATTCTATTATTTTGAAAATAAATTGTATTAGTTCTATAATGTTTCTTAGGACCTGCCCAATAAATAAGTAATAATGGATTTCTTTGTGATGGTGTATATTTAATGGATTTATTAAAATAGACGTCCACCCACATCTACTCCCCCTCCTAAACTTGCAGACGTGTACAGGAGATATAAAAGGCTTATCCCGGCAAGAATGTGGTAAAAATGGGACTGTATGAATTGGGTTCTAAACAACATGCTGTAAAGTCTGTCTATAAAGGCTATTGGTGTCTGTAATCTAATTGACTCTTGTCATTCTGAGGTGTTGCTCTCCATAGTTTAATGGCAGATTAGAGCGAAAAGCAGAGCCGGGCAATTTCCTCCAACTGAATAAGGAGTCTCTCTTCTGCTCTCTCTCCCTCCCCCTGTTGCATTCAAACATGTGCCTGCCAGAAATACTACCATTTCCTTTATTCACTGTGATAGTAAATCTGGTGAAAACTAAAGGAATTAAGTACAATTTAAATCCTCACAGATGGTTTATGCCCCATACCCAATGGCCTCATCTGTCAGTGTACCTTAGTTCTCTGAATTGAGTTTTGACACAACTTGAAATGACATTGGCTTATAAACTTAGAGAAACCTTTGAATATGATTTGTTCTGTTTCTTTCAGGGATTACACCGGTGGTCGTCAAATTAATTTGGCAGATTTTGAAACACAATATGACACCAGCAAGGAGACTGGGAATTAGTCTCTGCAGGGAACATTACATGGTTCAATGGAAATTCTGTCCACCTTTGAATCACACATGCACAGACTCATCAGAAATGTATCAGGTACCTTGATTTTGATTGCTCAGTAGGTGGCAGCTACTGTTCACATCCTGTCGCTGATCCTGGTGTGTACTGGTTGATTGCACAGGTGAAGGTGTATGGGTGTTCTCTGAGGAGAAAATAATTAGAAAATGTGCTCCCAGTGAATTAATTACAAATCAAGACAGTACTTTCATGTACTGTTCTGAGGTGCAAAAAGCCTTTGCTGTTGTTTGCTCCATTCAGTGCTTAGACACAGCCAGATTAATTAGGTGTTGTTCTCGCGATATTGTCTTGAACGGACCTGACTGTAGATGCTGTTCCTCAGCCATCCCCACGTTGTAGTAGGATTCCCCAGATGATGTACTACTACTCGATCCCAAGGATGGCTTTCTTCCACAGATCAAGTCTGTCACCATGGCAAGTTTTAGCAAATTATAACTTTTCTGATTCCTTGTCCTGCAAAAGGTTGTAGTAAAGTCTCAGATTTCAGGAGGACATTATGTCCTTTTAAGACTAAGAAGAAACCTGTCGGACATGGACACAATATGATTATGGTAAAAATCTGTTTCACCCAACCCGACAGTAACTTACGGCTTTGGATGGGAGGGTTGTTTCTCTCAATGCCGTTATATTTCTCAGGAGTGTCAGAGGTCTCTGCTGTCTGCGTGGTTTTCCATGGCTCTCTGCTTGTTTGTACTCCATTGTCAAGGACCCTAACTAATGAAAACACTGCGAGCAAGTCCTTGGACCACTTTCTCGCTTAATAGCCACGTGTCACTTCCCATATTTTTTCTTTTAGAATTGCACTATTTATCCAAAACTATGAAGATGAACTGACCAAGTGCAGTAGCCATGGCAACATAGGGTTGGTCATTGATGTCATAGTTTTCATAGTCAGAGTCACACGAGGCGCCGTTGTCATTCTGAGAGGGCCATTGGGAAAGGTACTCTAAAGCTGCATGAAAGGTCACATTGAGAAAATGTATTCTGACGAATGGGACACTTGAACTAATAATACATTTCCTAAAATTGCAAGTAACTAATGGGTACAGAGAGGACAAGTGCATCAGTAGGAACTCACTGTAATCAGCTGTGTCTGTGGTGACTGTGAGGAGGTTGACTCTTTCCCCTCGGTCAGTGTGTTGAGACTGGATGGACAGCAGGTGGCCATCTTGTCTTTGGTGAACCAGAAGTACATTGAGTTTTGCCTTTGAAACTTCTCTTTACCAAAGCTAGGATAATAGAAAAAGCTCTCCTCCTGTAAGACAGGAAGACTAAAGCATTGGATAGGAGTGTGAGGAGGAGGGCTATAGACAATGCGATGCAGCTCCAGACAGCAGCTGTGGGAGGGAAGGACCAGCTCGCTGTACTGGTGACCTGTAGAACGGAGCCTGCAAATCACAACGCTGAGTACAGACTAGATAACAGATTCTTAATTACATTTTCATATGAGCAGAGCAGATACTGTTGGTGTATTATTATACAGATGGAGGGTCATGTGTGTCAGTATCTATTGAATGCACCTGGGGTTGAAGTCTGGGTGTTCTGTTCTACCATTTCGTTGCCTGGTTGAGATGGAATTCCTGTCAGGAAAATTGAAGGAATTGGCCTAGAGGTGTTAGAAAACTAAAAGGTATAACAGATGTATGGCTAACTTCTCCTGAGTGTTCAAGGCACTCTTGTTTGGAAGACGCCGAAAACGTTAGTTAAAAAAAACATTTGCTCAAAAATGGTAAATCCAAGAGGAGTTGTGTTTGTCCATCTGTGTATCTAATGATCTATTGAACCAATATCTGACTCTTAATCAAACGTTAGGCATTTCAGTCAGTCAGAAATGGGTGCGTTTTCTCTTGAAAAAATTACTTGGAAATATGTAGGACTCACAGATTGATGGATGTAGCCTTTTGAGTAGGCTTAAATAATTAACTATCACTATTCGAAATGGATCAGAAACATGGTCAACAAGCCATGGCCTTAACAGAAGTGGAGTTTTAGACACATCTTAATGAACTATTTTTGCAAAATTTAGTGTGAGTTTTAGTGTAAGATTCAAAACCCATGGAAGTGCCAAACAACTGTTGTTATGTTGAAGTCAAGGTAGTTTGGATGTTTTCTCACCAAGGAACTCTTGCACTGTTCTCCCAGGTTGAACATCTTTCATTGAGGGTCTTCTTCATACGGTGCTGTTGCGATGTGATATTGACGTGGTTTGTCTACTTTCTAAGTGACATGCATTACTTAGGCTAATGTGTTTTTGTGCTGCCAGTGCGTGTTTCTTATTTTTCGTTAATGAAAATAACAAGAATTCGCATGCAAAGCAGCAGTCTCAAGCAGCTGTCTCTTTTCGGCTTATGACCTCTCTCACATCTCTGCATTACTGTAGGAGGATTTGAAGCTTGTTCATCAGTATCAGTGCTGAGTGTGACAGACTTTGAGTGCTATCCATTCAGACACGCTGATAAGGTCATGAGCCAAATCATTCTTGACTTGCAATAATCTGAACCCTGATTGTCGACAGCGTTTAGTGTGCTGAAAATCAGTTCGCCACCAAGACACCAATCTAAGTAGAATATACAAGCACTATGTTACAGGCAGCATACCGTTGACGTTGGAAGTTTACATACACTCAGGTCATTAAGTCATTAAAGTCATTAAAATTAATTTTTCAACCACTCCACAGATTTCATGTTAACAAACTATAGTTTTCTTCCAACAATTGTTTACAGACAGATTATTTCACTATATCACAATTCCAGTGGGTCAGAAGTTTACATACACTATGTTGACTGTGTCTTTAAACAGCTTGGAAAATTCCAGAAAATGTCATGGCTTTAAAAGCTTCTGATAGGCTAATTGACATAATTCGAGTCAATTGGAGGTGTACCTGTGGATGTATTTCAAGGCCTACCTTCAAACTCAGTCCCTCTTTGCTCGACACCATGGGAAATCAGCCAAGACCTCAGAAAAAAATCTGTAGACCTCCACAAGTCTGGTTCATCCTTTGGAGCAATTTCCAAACACCTGAAGGTACCACGTTCATCTGTACAAACAATAGTACACAGGTATAAACACCATGGGACCATGCAGCCGTCATACCGCTCAGGAAGGAGACGCGTTCTGTCTCCTAGAGATGAGCGTACTTTGGTGCGAAAAGTGCAAATCAATCCCTTCTGAAGATGCTGGAGGAAACAGGTACACCAGTATCAATATCCACAGTAAAACGAGTCCTATATCGACATAACCTGAAAGGCCCCTCAGCGAGGAAGAAGCCACTGCTCCAAAACCACCATAAAAAAGCCAGACTACGGTTTGCAACTGCACATGAGGACGTACTTTTTGGAGAAATGTCCTCTGGTCTGATGAAACAAAAACAGAACAGTTTGGCCATAATGACCATTGTTATGTTTGGAGGAAAAAGGGGGAGGCTTGCAAGCCGAAGAACACCATTCCAACCGTGAAGCATTGGGGTGGCAGCATCATGTTGTGGGGGTGCTTTGCTGCAGGAGGGACTGGTGCACTTCACAAATCTCAAGACATCAGTCAGGAAGTTAAAACTTGGTCGCAAATGGGTCTTCCAAATGGACAATGACCCCAAGCATAATTCCAAAGTTTTGGCAAAATGGCTTAAGGACAACAAAGTCAAGGTATTGGAGTGGCCATCACAAAGCTCTGACCTCAATCCTATAGAACATTTGTAGGCAGAACTGAAAAAGCGTGTGCGAGCAAGGAGGCCTACAAACCTGACTCAGTTACACCAGTTCTGTCAGGAGGAATGGGCCAAAATTCACCCAACCTATTGTGGGAAGCTTGTGGAAGGCTACCCGAAACGTTTGACCCAAGTTAAACAATTTAAAGGCAATGCTAACAAATACTAATTCAGTGTATGTAAACTTCTGACCCACTGGGAATGTGATGAAAGAAATAAAAGCTGAAATCAATCATTCTCTCTACTATTATTCTGACATTTCACATTCTTAAAATAAAGTGGTGATCCTAACTGACCTAAGACAGGGAATTTTTAATAGGATTAAATGTCAGGAATTGTGAAAAAAGTTATGTAAACTTCTGACTTCAACTGTAGCTATTTAAAATAGTGAGCATGGCATTGACTTAGATTCCATTCATGTTTAAAATGTAAATGTTTTAAATGACATGATTGTGAATACAGTAACTGACAATTATAATATTATAGCTACATGCTTACCTGAACAAACCACTGCAGCGTCGTCTTTGTGTCCACAGTCCCCAGGGAGGGACACTCCCATAAGTTCCTATCGCTCCCCCCACAGTTCACTCCATCTAAGAGAACCAGACCAACACCCGCTTCAAAGGACTGCCCTGCCCACTCACATTTAGGGCAGAGCCACAGCCCAAATGAGCACAGACCACGCTCCCATCTCTAAGGTCCCAACTATCATCACACACCGTTCCCCATTTTCCCTCTCTCCACAACTCAACCCGTCCCTCACAGTGGTGTGTGCCTCCAGCCAATCGCACGGCCTGGTGCCCTGAGGAATGGACAGATCAACCAATCAGTTCATAGATCATCAGTTAACCTCGATAGAAGGTGGGCCTCACTCAGGATCATTAACAAGCAGCTTGAACATGGAAGTGTGCTGAAGGGAGGAACTTGTTGCAAAGCGTCCACAAAACACTCAAGACAAGCCATACAATGGCGTTCCATTGCATGCAATTTTGCAGGCATTACTGCAACACCGTGTTTGTGGTTGCTTATCAACAACGGTAGCTATTACTTTTGCTCAAGAAAAATTGGGCCTATCCAAGCATAAGCTTTGTAATGAGGGTCTTACCACAGGTTCTCAGTCAGGTTAGAGCGGTTCGTGTGGTAGAGCTCTGTACAGTTCTCCACCAGTAGGTCTCTGTACACAAACTGACACATTGAGCTGGAGTAGTTTAAAGTAGCTGTGCCATTGTGTCGGAGCTCGTACACTACCCCGCAGCTCAGGTTGGCACATATGTCCTCTGCCACTTTGGCCCACTCTGCAGACCCAAGATCAAAGGTCACCAGCCTCCACAGCCCTCGATGGAGCACCTCGACAACCCCAGAGCAGTGCTGAGATAGCCTGAAGGGGTGAAATATGGCTGGAGGGATGGAGAGATGCAGAATCAATGAGAGGGAAATACAGATATCTTGGAAGTGTTTATCTATATTTCCCCATGTAGTGTAGCCACATGTACAGTACATGTTATACAGTGTAAAACACACACATGAATGCCCTAGCTGTTTGTTGGCCTATGGGTTGCTGTGCTCTTTGCAGACGTTCAACAGAGCAGACACATCCTGTGAGTCGTGTCCTGTGGAAATGTCACTGGGTGATGAATTCGGAGGGGAACACTGAAGCCGATCAACCTGATTCTAGAAAAATCTAATATGTGACACTGGAGCCTTTGGTACTGCATTTCAACTGGAGCAGGTTTCAACCATGTCTTCACTTTTTTGCCCATTTTAAATGTGGTGGAATGTATATATAGATAGATAGGTAGGTAGGTAGGTAGGTAGGTAGGTAGGTAGGTAGGTAGGTAGGTAGGTAGGTAGGTAGGTAGGTAGGTAGGTAGGTAGGTAGGTAGGTAGGTAGGTAGGTACTTTATTGATCCCCCGGGGGAAAAAAATAAAAGCTATAAAAAGACATTGCATAGTATGAGTGGTTGGCTGAATATGTACACTATACATTGGTGGATGTTGGATGGTTAACTGTACTATACAGGTCGATGGCAGAGAAATACTTCAGTAGCTAAAAATGCGTATGATATGAGCGAGGGTAATAATAGTTTACTTAATAGACAGACTGGCTAAATGAACAGGTAAGTGAACATTTTGCATGGTTAAATTAGCTGTACAGGTAAGTATACAGTTATATTTACAGATAAGTGAATACTTGCATGGTTCCACAAACTGTACAGGTAAATGACAGGAAGAGATACTTTAATAGCCCCTGATATTATGTTGCACTTAATTTAGCTTCAACAAACAGAGAATGAAAACCAGGTTAGTGTAGTATAATTATAACTTAATAACTGATTAATAGTTTTTATTTACCTTAAAAAAACATTTGATATCCTGTATGACATGAATAACAATTGACCCATTCTTTTTTGTGTGGGATGTTCCTCCTACTTCGCACTAACAGAGCCTTATGCATCATCATCACCCTCAGAACAATTAAAATATTGTCGCACTATGGCTCAGTTGCTGGTGTCCTGTATCATTATACACAACAAAACAAAAAGCCTTTGCCTCATCTATTTTCGATCTCAGTATAATGACTTGTGAGCCATCAAGATCTCTGCGGGATCGTTGCTTGAGGTCGCAATTTGACTGGATGGGCACGAGGGATTGGAATTTGGGGTTTAGGAAGGAATGGAGGGTGGTATTCAGAGAGTAAGATCGATGTAGATTGCAGTGGCCTTCGGAAACAAACAAAGCTTGATTGGAGGCTCGGGTTCTGAGTCTCCTTTTAGCATAATACCATTTAAATAAAACAGGAACTCACTTAGATTTGATATCTGCTGCTCATCAGTCTCTCCTGACCCAGAGAAGTTCCCCGGAACAGAGTTGTCTTTATTTAGAAAGGCTGAAATATGACAAACAACAACAAACTAAACTAAGGTAAATGAAAAATGATTGTAGTTATGCGTAGATGAGAGTATTCATGCAGCTGCCCAATTAGGTCTTTCAGCCTACTACTGCTGTCAACGCTATATGAAGCCCAGGGCACACAGCGGTACACATTACAAAACAGGTTATTGAATTTGGCTCTAATCAGAATAATCTTTTCCATTTAGTAAACTGTCTGTTGATGGTATTTCAAGGTGGGTACACAATAGTCCCATTAGAAGGATACAATATAGAGTCTGTAAATCACTGTATTTACACTGGTTTTCATAACAGCTATTATCAACAGCCTCAATTGGTTAATTTAGTTGTCATGGGTATGCCATGAATAACACCTGTGGCTCAATGTTGAATTAAAATCAATTTCACACTAGCAATGTTTGAGGAATCAATGCAAATAATGCATAATCTTTGTGAAGCAAAATAGTTTGTTCATGCTTTAATCCATATCACAGCTCTCCTCCTCAGAAAGCAATTAATATTGAACTATCACTTTGTTTATGTATCACTCTGTGACTAACTAGTGATTCATACAAAAACATTTACGTTTCACCCAATCATTGTTTACTATGGTTGGCTGATTTGAATTTCCTGCACTTTTATGTTGCTTCAAGCGGTCTTTGTATTTTAGCTAGCTAGTGTTTGATGAGTCGAATTGTCTGTTACAATAAACACCTTCCATTGGGAAGTAAACTAATCCTCTGTAAGATTATGCAGAATTTAGCCTACACCAAATTGGCATCACTCCGGTCAGCGCCTTTTTGTATGAATATTTGATTACCTTGCTTGAACACACCAACACATGCTGTCAACAAGTAGAATAAAACTCTATGCACGTATACACACATGAATAAAAAACAAACAGAAATTAATCTTAAAAAAGGGGGATGCTGAAGCATAATAGAAATGCTAATGTGACTCCACTGCCAACTATTTGATGTGGATATCTTTAGTGTTATCAAAAAACACATACACACAATTCTAAAATACATTTGATGCTGTGTTTAATGTGCATACTTTCCTTCTAAAGAGTCAATGAAGATAATATAATTGAATACAATCAAAGTAGAAATATTAGATTAAACTGTGTTACCTTGAGAGAGGACCAGAACTGGCAGAACTATTGCCGTCTCACAGAAAACAGTTAGGCCGGGGTCCTTTGAGCATACTCATCAACCGGAAACAACTTTGTTATTTTAATATTAATAACATTCAAACAAGAAATAATGCACATGTTACTGATCTTATCAGGAATCAGGCAGTGTGCAATATGTGAGAACTTGTACATGTACTCACTCTATGTTTGCATTGCTGCAACTTGTGGTTTCGACAAGCATCATCTCTGACACAAAATCAAATAGGCTTCTCTCTGTAGAGCACACTACTTTCTCAGACACATATACTGGCTGTGCGATACACCCACTGTCTTACACACAACTACAATATGTTAAATTGTTGACACCCTCAACAACTAATTTTAACCTCCCAACACAACACTCAAAAAAGGTTGAATTAAATAAACAAACTCAAATTAATATAACATTTAAAAGAGATTTAACCAAATGACTATTATCTCCTATATTGATAAAGAGGAGTCTGTAAAATGAATCTGACCCAAATAACCCTGTTTTAGGATTCATGAGAACACAACAATACATACTACTTGAAAAGCTTTATATGCCAGAAGTTTTTAAAAGAAGCTGTAGCCACTGGCAATACTAAAACTATATTATTACTGTCTAAATTAAACATTGATCGAAGCAAAGAGATTTTCATCAGTGTTTTACATGGGCTGGAGAAGAATTAAAACACTGTTTGTGTGATTGTGAACAAAGACCAACTCCAATACCATTCAGCTGATAAATTATAGGCCCAGAGTAGTGGAAGGCATGGATGGTCTGCCTGTCTGCCTCCACAGTCTGAACAAATAAATGAGTTGAGTAGAAGCTGTCCCCATACACAGTAATGGAATCTATTTAAGGCTATTTTATGATAGCACTTCACAAACATCCTGAATTTCAGCACGCAAGGCCACAATTATTACCAATAAAGACCACCTCAAACAAGTAAAAATGTATCTTTATGTGAGGTAGCTGAACTTACCTTGAATGGACTAGGCCTTGGCTGTACCATAGTCTTGAATATAATTGAGTATCCATATACATACCAAAGAGGGAATCTATTTCATTTCAAATCAAGTAATTTCATTGAAATAAAAAGCATTTCTCCTGACCTTGAAGACACCTCACAAACATGAGGGCCAGGCAGGAAGTTATTGTGGAACCTTCCTAATCCACACAGCCCAGGCCTATTCCAATACATCTAATTATCACTATTGAAGCTGCTAGTACAGGCCTGGCTCTATGATTGGAGCCTGGAGGCAGGTTTAGAGAGGTAAATACAAACTGCCTTTAGCTCCCAAGAGTCAGCCTAGTCAACCTCCCCATTCATTTAACTCTTTAGAGAAAGTGAATCATGCTTCACACACCTTGACCCTGTTTCACCCTAACACATTTTTTAAATGTGTTTCTATTCAGTTGGCTTCTCATTTGATTTGATTCATTATATAGCGCCACAGAAGACCTTGCACTTCTTAATGCTCTCCATTGAGTCTGAAAGTTTGTTTGAAGACATACATTACTCAATGAGAGGTGACTTCACTTTACTTTCCTTGGGATTGACTGAATACAATAACTTCATATAATTAGAAATACAGTCGACATAGATGTAGGATCTTTATTTGATCACCCTTTTGCAGGAAAACCTTACTGCATTGCAGGAAATGTAATACTTGTAGTGTATTTGAGGTTTAAAAAGGCATCGGAAGTTTGCAATTTCCACTTTGAAATTTCAGACTTGATTTTCCCTTACGAAGAAAGTATCAACCCCCATAAACATTTTCGTTAATTATAATCCACATAATAATTATAATTTCCTGTTGCTGCAGGATTATTTTCAATGATGACCCTAACTTCTCTCATCTTCTCTCTTTCATCTCCTCTCTCACCCCCACATCTCGTTCCTTTGTATCTTTTGGAGAAGCTTTAATTTAGCCTAATACATGACTGACAACATCTAAACCACCGATGTCAAGGTAAATAAAGGATTGTCAGGATATGACAGATGGATGACTTGCCCAGAGTTCTTCTGGGGGCGGAGTAGATTTTTTAAGTAATCTGCCAATCACGTCTCTCCAAAATGACAGCTCTGCAGGCATGCCTGTGGCATGATGGGAAAAAAATGTAATCAACTGAGTATCCTAATGACTGATACAATCAACCATAGAACCTTTTTTAGCTAGGTAAGGTGAGGACAATGAAAAACTTTAGTGTTTCATAGCGTTAATTATTACTTGAGTTCAACTATATCTTCAATTGGTATTACAGTACCTTTAATTGTTATCCCTTCAGAATATCTCCAAATGATGTCATAAAGGTCAGTTACCATGACTACATTACTCATCCTTTTTATATGATAATACAATTCCTACCTACCTTTCCAGTCTGGTGACTTTATTGCCTTCCACTGCCCCCAGGGCCTTAAATCGTAAATCAATGCCGACTCCGTCATTAGCACAATGTGGTGACAATCAGACAAAAGGCAATGGAGATTATCTGTCACCAGGACCGGCGTGTGCATTCCTGCCGCTCTAGGCGAAACACAATTGTGCCGCCCCTCTATTTTCAACTTACAATACAGCAACAACATGCAGCCAATACAAGCCATAAGCAATAAACAGCAACACAAACGCCAATATATACACATCACACAAATAGACAAGTGCAGCACAGTGTCAACAAGTAGATGCACGACGCGTATGCGTATCCAAATGACAACAACGCACCAGGTCTGCAGCATCATAAATCCAATAGGTTTCAAACCCCTTTACAGCAGATTCATGACAGCACAGCTATTTTGTAAATAATCGAATTTCAACTCATCTAAATAGTGACTAATAATATTGAAAATATTTATATACAAAACCTTGTGCGTAAAACACACGGACACAAGCGCACAGCAAGGTGCATATCATCAGCAGATTCACGTCTTAAAACCACTAGAGACAAAAACGCTTATCTTGCCTTTCAGAAGTGTACACGGCGGGCTTTCATGGCTGCAAAGGTCTTCACTGCATCCTCCATTTTGATCATCTTGTTCAATAGAGATTGTTGCCTATCCATTCAGACTCTCTTGTACTCTTAAGGTCGTTTTTTATTAGTTTCAACTTTGAGAAACTCCGTTCTCCTGAAGCAACTGAAACAGGGATTAAATTACTTGGTCCGGGATCAATATGTAAAAAAAAAAAAAAATATTTTGTTTTTGGAGCGCTTGCTCCTTTGTTAATTTTCATTTTTTGTATTCATAACCCGACAGTTTGGGTCGTTTAGACATGGTTGTACAGTGGCGAGCTCGGCCAGAAGAAGATGGCATGAGGCAGAGATTGATTTAACAGAGAGTTCTTGTGCCCCATACACCGCACGACTCCAGGAACGTCACACTTTATTATCCTCCTTCAACGTTTGGCAACGAACCTAACCTCCGGCCATGCAAGGCTCGGTTACGGTTGGCACTCTAACATTCCCCCTCCCCAAATAACCTGAACTCAGACAACTTAAGAACACATAACCACATAACATTAGCTTAACTGATTGGTGATTTTGATTGACAGACACACATTCCTCACCAATGGACTACAAGAGGCGGCAAAATGAGCGGCAATGATCATTTATTTATTTATTTATATATATTTTTTTGCACACATTTTTCTGCCTTTCCAAAGTGCCGCTCTAGGCCGTTGCCTGGTCTGCCTATACGCACGCTCCGGCCCTGCCTGTCACAGAGTGGGGCTTGAGCTGTTCTTATCTTATTAAAATGATCACTGTTCCTCCCAATGAAAATTGGTATTATGGTCTCCTTGTCTCTTTTATTAAAATTATTATTACAGTTCACATTGATGAATGAAGGAAACAGTGTTTCAGCTTCAGAGTGATCATTTAGACTTGATCTCATATTAATAAAAATAAACAAAACCACTAACAGGTTGAATACTGCATTCTGCATTCAAAATAATACAGCATTATGAAATGCTTTAACAAGTTAATTATTTATGTTCCAATTACCCTCTTTCACACCCATTTAATCTTACTTTTGGTGTCCCTTTGTAAACCTAGAAACCTTATTCAATCACATGTTGTATTAATGAAACAACTATTGCGCTGACAGAATTGTTTTGTTCCCAAAACTAAACAATGTTTTGAAGAAACTCAAATGCATGAAGGTTAGAACTGGTTGTCTACGCTGTTGTGCTACAGGACAGCTATCTTCTAGGAAATCAATTAATATTGTGTAGCTTTGATGTCTAAATTCTCCAATTTCTGGGGCAATTTCTGGGAAATGTATGCTTGACAGAATGCCAGTAACCCTGCAAGCAGACACATAAAGATTCTATTCATATAAATCATCAACTCTTTCATCTGACTGAGGTGCATCTCGATTGAAATTAAATTGATATTTCTGGACACAGACTGAATACCAAGCATGTTGGCTTGGTGGTGCGGCTAATATATTGCCAAGGAATACGAGAATGTGAACCAAAAAAATATTGAACGAGATTCAGCAAAATGTAATGCATGGAATTGAATAAAACATTAATAAGAAATGAAAGGATTTGATTACACTCTCCTTTCAGAGGAAAACTCAGTAACTCTCTCTTCCATTCATTCATGTTTTGATTTGTTTTGTAAGAATTCTTTTCACAGAGAACTTTTTTGAAGTTTTACATAGATCATGTGCTTTATTTAAATAATGTCACAACTCAAACATGAATATTACAGATATATCTAACTTTTTGAACTAGCCCCAGAATCTGCAGTGGGGCTATACTTATCAGAAAATTGGAGCCAATTTTATGTTTGAATAACCAACAAAAGCTTAACAGAAACTTCCAAGCTCTGTCTATGCTCTGAATACGTCTAGATCATTTACTGGTCTTTCAAACTAAGGTCAAAATGTACAAAGCTACAAAATGTATTTTCAGTCTTATATTATGTATTCCCTTTTCAGACAGATGTATGCAGGGTCTGTTTTGTGAGGACTGTTTTTTTGCAAACTAGAAATCGGAGGATAGGAAGAAAGTGAGCAAGGTAATAAGAGGGTCAAGATATTCTGGAGACGGTGTACAGCAGTTTGGAGAGCATCCTAACCTTCAACATGACAGTCTGGTACAGCAACTTGACTGTGAGGAGTAAAAACAAGCTGACCACAAATGTCAACCAGCAAACCCTCTGTCGGCCACAGGAACAGCTGGGCAACCCCTCCCACCCTCTATACACCTTTAGTTCGTGAGGCTTCCCTCTCTCATTCTGATGTATTTTCTACTGTAGAGAGCAGATAAGTCTGTCTTTCCCCTCAGCTTCGGAGAGCACCAGTCAACGCTCTGACATCACCCCCCATCCCGACCCTGAAACTATTGACCATGGCATCTCTATGTGATGTTGCATTTCACTGTGAATGACAAGATCAACTTATACTGTATGTTTGCAGTGGTGTAAAATAAGTAAAAATACTTTGAAGTATTACTTAAGTAGTTTTTTGTCACCCTTACTGCCTCTGATCTGGCGGACTCACTAAACACAAATAATACATTGTAAATGATGTGAGAAAGTGAGAAAATGGTGTTGCCTAGTTTGCTTAATATAAGTAATTTGATGTATAGCATTAACTTTTTACAAGTATGAAAATGTGGTACTTTTACCACCACTGTACTTACAGTTGAAGTCGGAAGATTACATACACTTGGATTGAAGTCATTAAAACTAAATATTTCAACCACTCCACAGATTTCAAGTTAACAAACTATAGTTTTGGCAAGTCGGTTAGGACATCTACTTTGTGCATGACAGAAGTAATTCTTCCAACAATTGTTTACAGACAGATTTTCACTTATAATTCACTATATATCACAATTCCAGTGGGTCAGAAGTTTACATACACTAAGTTGACTGTGCTTTTAAACAGCTTGGAAAATTCCAGAAAATGATGTCATGGCTTTAGAAGCTTCTGATAGGCTAATTGTCATCATTTGAGTCAATTGGAGGTGTACCTGTGGATGTATTTCAAGGCCTACATTCAAACTCAATGCCTCTTTGCTTGACATCATGGGAAAATAAAAAAAAATCAGCCAAGACCTCAGAAAATAAATTGTAGACCTCCACAAGTCTGGTTCATCCTTGGGAGCAATTTCCAAATGCCTGAAGGTACCACTTTCATCTGTACAAACAATAGTACGCAAGTATAAACACCATGGGACCATACAGCCGTCATACCGCTCAGGAAGGAGACGTGTTCTGTCTCCTAGAAATTAATGTACTTTGGTGCGAAAAGTGCAAATCAATCCCAGAACAACAGCAAAGGACCTTGTGAAGATGCTGGAGGAAACAGGTAAAAAGTCTCTATCCCCAGTAAAACGAGTCCTATATCGACATAACCTGAAAGGCCGCTCAGAAAGGAAGAAGCCACTGCTCAAAAACCGCCATAAAAAAGCCAGACTATGGTTTACAACTAAGCATGAGGACAAAGATCGTACTTTTTGGAGAAATGTCCTCTTGTCTGATGAAACAAAAATAGAACTGTTTGGCCATAATGACCATTGTTATGTTTGGAGGAAAAAGGGGGACGCTTACAAGCCAAAGAACACCATCCTAACCATGAAGCACGGGGGTGGCAGCATCATGTTGTGGGGGTGCTTTGCTGCAGGAGGGACTGGTGCCCTTCACAAAATAGATGGCATCATGAGGAAGGAAAATTACGTGGATATATTGAAGCAACATCTCAAGACATCAGTCAGGAAGTTAGAGCTTGGTCGTAAATGGGTCTTCCAAATGGACAATGACCCCAAGCATACTTCCAAAGTTGTGGAAAATTGGCTTAAGTACAACAAAGTCAAGGTATTGGAGTGGCCATCACAAAGCCCTGACCTCAATCCTATAGAACATTTGTGGGCAGAACTGAAAAAGCGTGTGCGAGCAAGGAGGCCTACAAACCTGACTCAGTTACACCAGTTCTGTCAGGAGGAATGAGCCAAAATTCACCCAACTTATTGTGGGAAGCTTGTGGAAGGTGACCTGTGTGAGCAATATATAAGAGAACTAACACGACTGCCCCAGTAGAGCTCACTTCAGACCGGTACTTTATGCATTATCGATCGCTGCACCTGTATATAGCCCTTCTGTAAATAGCCCACACTACTACCTCATCCCCATATTTATTTTTGTTTATTTTTCACTAATCTTGCACTCCAGTATCTCTATTTGCACATCATAATTTGCACATCCTTCATTCCTGTGTTAATGATGATAATTCTGTAATTTATTTCTACTCTATAGTCTATTTATTGTCCTACCTCCCAACCTTACTGCATTTTTGCACTACATTTTGCACTCTGTTTATAGATTTTCTATTGTGTTTTTTGACTGTTTGTTTAATGTGTAACTCTGTTGTTATTTGTCGCACTGCTTTGCTTTGTCTTGGCCAGGTCGCAGTTGCAAATGAGAACTTGTTCTCAACTGACCTACCTGGTTAAATAAAGGTGAAATAAAAAAATAAATAAATAAATGCATCTAAGTTTGAGTGTGACCTCTTCAGCTAGCTGTTAACAAATAATGATTCATTTAAGATTGACTTCAGGTGTCCCTGGTGGTAATTTCCACAACAATCTGACACTATTTAACATCTGATTATTATTTTATTTTCCACTGGCCTAGGTTTCCCCTCACAGGAGCCAGGGATGGAGCTGGATCTGCTC
Organism: Thymallus thymallus; assembly: GCA_023634145.1. Taxonomy (NCBI): domain Eukaryota; kingdom Metazoa; phylum Chordata; class Actinopteri; order Salmoniformes; family Salmonidae; genus Thymallus; species Thymallus thymallus. Next base: position 22,821,178 of record CM042416.1, on the reverse strand, counting down.
CATGGTTGGTCGGTCCGCTGCCTTAGTGCTCAGGCACCAGCGAATCAGCTGACGGCACTCTGGTGGAGAGGAAGTAACAACAGGTATATGATAAGGCAGAGAATAACTCCACAATCATCTGTTGTAGTATGAGGTTACATCATTTTCTACCCCTTTATGGAAACCTCATCCCCTACTTCATCCAACCCTCCATCCCTCATTCCTCTATCTCTTACCGGTGGACAGTCCCTTGGTGAAGCGTACACGGCCCTTGATGGTCTCTCGGATGGTGCTGAAGGGCAGAAAGCCACATATCAGGTTGTAGAGGGTGATGCCCACCGACCAAACAGTAGCTGGACCTGCTAGGTACTGTCTCTGTAGGAACCACTCTGGAGGGGTGTACTCCAGGGTGCCTGAGAGGGGGCGGACAGACACAGGAAATGTATTATTCAGTAGCCTGAGAGCGTAGGCGGCATGCTGAAATCAACAATAAGGCTAAGTAGAGTTCCCGTCATATTGCTTCCACTCTCACTGAGCAACTCTTAGTGATCTGCTCTCTCAACCACCCCTTTCCCTCCCTTACACTCTCCAACCTGCAAAGTCCTTGTAGGCCGTATTCTTCAGCAGGTCTCCACAGCCAAAGTCAAACAGCTTGACATGCTGCGAGTCAGTCTGGATCAGCAGGTTCTCTGGCTTGACGTCCCGGTGCAGGACCCCTCGCTCGCTGCAGTGGTTTAGCGCCCTCAACAGTTGCACCATCACCTGGCGCGCCACGCCCTCGCTCATCGTGCCCCCCTGGTCCTGGCAGAAGGCGATAAGGTCCTGGCAGGGCTCGGGGCGCTCCAGCACCATGATGTAGCGTGACGGCTGGTCAAACCACTCCAGCAGCTGCATGATGTAGGGACACTGTGGCGCCACGTTCACCTGCTTCATCAACGCCACCTCCAGGGGCAGGGGCCCTTCTTGCCCAGGCTGTGTGTGTGTGTGTGTGTGTGTGTGCACGCGCAAAAGCGGAAGGGGAGAGTGAACTGCTATTAGCAATTGCAGTTAGGCTAGCATTAGTAGAGATAACTGACATAACCCCTACACTAAAATCAACCAGTACTAGTCTAGCACTCACAATGTCCAGCTCCTCCTCAGCTTGGGCCTTGGACACATACTTGATGGCTACCTGTGGGACAGGAATAGCAACAACAGTCTAAGTACAGCTGTTACATGTAAAAAAATATGTTGTTATAACATTCTCAGTGCCTTCATGAGAATAATACTAATTAACTAAAACAGGAGACGGCCGAGGTTGGTCAGGTATGATGAAGGGCCTTTCAGAAGGAAATGTCAAGGTGAAGATATATGAAAGTTATTGAAAGAAAAGCAGTTACATCATCATAAAAAGCCATTACGAATGAATGTTGTCAGGCTGCTTAGCTGCACTGTGCAATTAAAGCAGACATGAGTTATTTATGTCAAATATACTAAATAAAAATATAAACACAAAGTGTTGGTCCCATGTTCCATGAACTGAAATAAAACATCCCAGAAATGTTCCATACACACAAAAAGCTTATTTCTTTCAAATGTTGTGCACAAATGTGTTTACATCCCTGTTAATGAGCATTTCTCCTTTCCCTCCACCTGACAGGTGTGGCATATCAAGAAGCTGATTAAACAGCATGATCATTACACAGGTGCACCTTGCACCCTGCTGGGGACAATAAAAAGCCACTCTTAAATGTGCAGTTTTGTCACAAAACACTGCCACAGATGTCTACATTTTGAGAGAGCGTGCAATTGGCATGCTGACTGCAGGAATGTCCACCAGAGCTGTTGCCAGAGAATTTAATGTTTATTTCTCTACCATTAGCCACCTCCAACGTCGTCTTAAAGAATTTGGCAGTACGTCCAACCGGCCTCACACCGCAGACCACATCATGTCAGGACCTCCACATCCGGCTTCTTCACCTATGGGATCATCTGAGACCAGCCACCCGGACAGCTGATGAAACTGAGGAGTATTTCTGTCTGTAATAAAGCCCTTATGTGGGGAAAACCTCATTCTGATTGGCTGGGCCTGGCTCCCCATGGCTGTGCCCTTGCCCAGTCATGTGAAATCCATAGATTAGGGCCTAATGAATGTATTTCAATTGACTGATTTCTTTATATGAACTGTAACTCAGTAAAATCATTGAAATTGTTGCGTTTATATTTTTGTCCAGTATAATTACAGTCTTGCTTAATGACTGGGTCATTCGTCCTGATTGGCAAGGGAGCAGCGCAAGATCTCACCAAATAAAAAGAAAGTTGAGATGTTCCATTGGAAGGGAAAGTTTGAGGTTGTGTAACTACTTTCCTACACTGCCACTGTTAGGAAAGGAGAGAGGCTAAATCTGGAGGATAGATGGAGCGAGAGACCGAGAGGGGGGAAAGCAATTATATTGACTGACAGCCCCAGGGAAATAAAATGTACTGTAACATGATGACCTACAGTAGGTGAGAATAGGTCTGTCAATACAGACCTTACAATGGCCCAAGGCATGTATTACTGCAGAGCATATGGTCACAGCTAAGTCCTATTTGGGTTATAGCTCAACACTGGGCCCTGGGTTTGTTCCTGTGTGTTACGAATCCCTTTTGCCCCGTAGTCTAGGGGGGATGGAAACGAGACCCGTAACATATCTCATGCAAATCACCCCAGTGAAAAAGTAACAGTGAGAATATAAATAAAACACAGACAACCAAAATCTACCGTCAAACACTACTGGTTTATTCCAAACACACGGTAATGGGGTGTGGGGAAAAGGGGCTGAGCTGGACCCAAGGAAAGAAATAATAAATATTCAAAAACCCCTAAACTAGTCTACCTGCGTCACGAACAGCTAGCTAACTAACCAATTAAATACAGTGGGTGGTCCGCCCAGTTCTAACTAATGTATTTAGACAAAGGGTTTCCTACGGGTAATGTATGCCCATGGGCGACTTGTCTGGTTATCCCCTTTTACCACCAACAAACAGACAAACAATACAGCAATACATACTCACATGACAACAGCTAATGTGAGATCTAGGCACAAAAACAAAAGAGAGATAGTGCACACAAACAAACTAACAGCAACTGCTGTTCAGCAAATCCTTACAGATAGAGAGGTGTGGCGGGAACTCTTGAGAGAGACAACTGTGGGGTTTTTAAACCAAGGGAAACGGGATGTGATTGGGTAAGGGAAAAGGAGCAGGTGTGTCTTCTGATTGGGACTGATTGGTGATTGATGACTGCTGATGAGTGACACCTGTGACTAGGTCAGAAGGAAAGAAAACAAATACACACACAGGATACCTGTATCCGTAACACTATGTCAGGTCACAGTGACTTTGGGTGGCCATGTCACAGTACAAAAGAGTGTGAACCACTGCTCCAGAGGAAGATTCGGTCTCCATTCTCTCAACAAGAAAATATCTCAGAATACCATTGCAACTGTATGAGAAGACCAGCCTCAGTTGAATCTAGATGTTTTAGATGCCCATGGCTGCTTAAATAAGATACAGTATCTTCATGCAAAAGCTATGCTTGACTTTGACTAATAGGTGCCAGTACTCATTTTGGATGCCGGTACTGTTTATATTTAGGTGCAAGAGCTCCACAATACTTTTTAGCTTATATTCTATAAAAGGAACAAGAGCTCAAGCAGTAGAAAACGTGAGGTGCAGGTACTCAGCTCCGTTGACCTCCTACCCAAGTCAAGCACTTTGCAAAAGGAAAACAAATCAATAGTGCAACTGCCAGAGAGCCGACAATCAAAGGCTATAGCATCGATGAGACAGAATGCCTCAAACTATGAGAATATAAGAATTTGCAAGGGCGTGAGGCTGTCTATGATGATTAGATCCCGTGAGTAGGGTGAGTCTGCGAGTGTGTAAGATTGAGAATGTAAGAGTAGAAACATGTATAAGACTACCTGTCTGTTTCTGTTTTCAACAATATTACAGTTATTTGATGCTTTGCCAAACAAGCAGGACAACAACAAATTGGCTGAGGCAGAAACAGACTGGTAACCAGGCTGGCTTAAGATTCTGTATGACACTAAAACAATATTAAGTGTCACACAGCCAACATATGTTTTCACAGGAAAGAAAGGAGCTGTTGTGTGTTGTCTCACCGGCATGCCGTCAGATTTGCGGGTCCCTGCATAAACAGATCCGTAGCCCCCTTTCCCCAGCAACGCTCCCTTTACATACAGCCTTTCAAGCCGGGCTGAAACGAAACAAAGCTGTGAAAATGAATTCCCTCCTGATGGGACCAGAAATGATTTCTGAATCTGTTTAGTGGTCACTTTTACCTTTACGGTGGCGTTTAGTGGCTTTAGGGCGGGAAGTAGAGGGGCAGTCATCCTTTTGCTCCACCAGGCACAGTGGCCAGGGGCTTTGATTCTGGTTCAGGGCTGAACCATGGCCTAAAGGCTCCAACAAACCCGCCCTGCCTGGGCCCCAGGCCCTGGAGGTCACAGCGTTGCATCTCTGGCTATAGTTCCCAGGACGTCGGCACATGACCTTGGGTGCAGGGGGACCAGGCACAGCAAAAAACTCCTGGAAAGCCATAGGCTCCTTGGACCCGCTACATTCTAAGTCGGGGGCAACAGTTTTGGCATTGTGGAACCCAGACCTTTTCCTCTTACGCCTGCCACCTCCATTCAGACCGCAACCCTGGTCAGAGCTGTTGGGGGCTATAGGGAGAACAGAGAGAGAACCTCCTCATAAACAGATACAGTTGAAGTCGGAAGTTTACATACACTTGGATTGAAGTCATTAAAACTACATTTTTCAACCACTCCACAGATTTCATGTTAACAAACTATAGTTTTGGCAAGTCTGTTAGGACATCTACTTTGTGCATGAAACAAGTAATTCTTCCAACGACTGTTTACAGACAAATTATTTAACTTATAATTCACTATATCACAATTCCAGTGGGTCAGAAGTTTACATACACTAAATTGACTGTGCTTTTAAACAGCTTGGAAAAGTCCAGAAAATGATGTCATGGCTTTAGAAGCTTGTGATAGGCTAATTGACATCATTTGAGTCAATTGGAGGTGTACCTGTGGATGTATTTCAAGGCCTACATTCAAACTCAGTGCCTCTTTACTCGACAACATGGGAAAATCAAAAGAAATCAGCCAAGACCTCAGAAAAATAATTGTAGACCTCCACAAGTCTGGTTCATCCTTGGGAGCAATTTCCAAACGCCTGAAGGTACCACGTTCATCTGTACAAACAATAGTACGCAAGTATAAACACCATGGGACCACGCAGCCGTCATACCGCTCAGGAAGGAGACGCGTTCTGTCTCCTAGAAATTAACCTACTATGGTGCGAAAAGTGCAAATCAATCCCAGATCAACAGCAAAGGACCTTGTGAAGATGATGGAGGAAACAGGTACAAAAGTATTTATATCCACAGTAAAACGAGTCCTATATCGACATAACCTGAAAGGCCGCTCAGCAAGGAAGAAGCCACTGCTTCAAAACCGCCATAAAAAAGCCAGACTACGGCTTCCAACTGCACATGGGGACAAAGATCGTACTTTTTGGAGAAATGTCCTCTGCTCTGATGAAACAAAAACAGAACTGTTTGGCCATAATGACCATCGTTATGTTTGGAGGAAAAAGGGGGAGTCTTGCAAGCCGAAAAACACCATCCAAAGCGTGAAGCACGGGGGTGGCAGCATCTTGTTGTGGGGGTGCTTTGCTGCAGGAGGGACTGGTGCACTTCACAAAATAGAAGGCATCATGAGGAAGAAAAATTATGTGGATATATTGAAGCAACATCTCAATACATCAGTCAGGAAGTTAAAGCTTGGTCGCAAATGGGTCTTCCAAATGGACAATGGCCCCAAGCATACCAAAGTTGTGGCAAAATGGCTTAAGGACAACAAAGTCAAGGTATTGGAGTGGCCATCACAAAGCCCTGACCTCAATCCTATAGAAATTGTGAGGGCAGAACTGAAAAAGCATGTGCGAGCAAGGAGGCCTACAAACCTGACTCAGTTACACCAAACTATAGTTTTGGCAAGTCTGTTAGGACATCTACTTTGTGCATGAAACAAGTAATTCTTCCAACGTTTACAGACAGATTATTTAATTTATAATTCACTATATCACAATTCCAGTGGGTCAGAAGTTTACATACACATAATTGTCAGGAGGAATGGGCCAAAATTCACCCAACTTATTGTGGGAAGCTTGTGGAAGGCTACCCGAAACGTTTTACCCAAGTTAAACAATTTAAAGGCAATGTTACCAAATGCTAATTCAGTGTATGTAAACTTCTGACCCACTGGGAATGTGATGAAAGAAATTAAAGCTGAAATCATTCTCTCAACTATTATTCTGACATTTCACATTCTTAAAATAAAGTGGTGATCCTAACTGACCTAAAACAATACATTTTTACTAGGATTAAATGTCAGGAATGTGAAAAACTGAGTTTAAATGTATTGGGCTAAAGTGTATGCAAACTTCTGACTTCAACTGTATTTAAATGTTAAGTTCACTAATAACAACAAAGGTCAATGTAGCCATTGATACTTGAAGTTGGATTATAAAATGTATTCTGTCATTTATATCCCTTCTCCTTCAAAATATCCATTTATAATGTAGCTTAAATGTATTTATCTAGCCTACTTTACAAGACTAGGACACTTTTTCTTTTAGTTTACCTGGAGAGAGAACTTCCTGGGAGCTACGGGTAATCATGGTTGAATTATATCCTCTTATATCAGCCAGGATTTTAGTTAGGCTGAAACGGATATTAAACCAGATATTTGCGTCTTACAGATTGTCACATGGCTTTAAAAAACACTTTTGCTCTGACGTAATATACAGCGACAATTATGACGTGACATGATGTAAAACAAAGAGTCGCGCGCGCCAGGTGTCCCACACCTGTTGCAAGCAAGGACCGCCTGATTTACGAGTTCATTTGTGCCTGTACTTGAAAACCCAATAGAGGGCGCTATTAGTTCTTTCAAAATCGCCTTAAATTGTGTATTTTACCTGAGATCCCTGAGGATGACCCAATCCTCAATTTCATGGGTTAGAAACGAAGAGAAAGGTTGAAAGCCAAGATAAAAGCAGCCATACTTTGCATTTTGTGGCGTCATATGCTAACAATATCATATCGTTTTTATATCCCCCTCCCAACAACTGTTTTTTAAATCTTGGTCAATGGAGACCCACATTGTGTGCAGGCTTTTGTTTTAACCCATACCAACTGATCAAACTATGGCTGATCAACAACAAACCCTTGACTAATTTAATCAGCTACAAAAAGCCTAAGACGACCTAACACTATACTGTCAAACTTTTCATCATCACTAGGTCTACTTTATCTCACATTTTGGTTTAAAAATATATATATATTTGTAAATTCAGTGTTTTTGAGAAAAATACCCCTAAAATCTCTGAATCCACCACAAATAAGTTAGCTATGGATTTTCTGGACAATATCCATACCCAATGAGAAAATTGCCCAAATATCAATCTCTTTGAGAAGCATTAGGTTTAAAAAGTAAATATTATCCCTTAGGGCCATACTCAGAAGACCATTTTGGGAGAAATAGCCCTTTTATATTAGTAAATAAGTTAGCTATGGATTTAGCTATGGATTTTCTGGACAATATCCATACCCAATGAGAAAATTGCCCAAATATCAATCTCTTTGAGAAGCATTAGGTTTAAAAAGTAAATATTATCCCTTAGGGCCATACTCAGAAGACCATTTTGGGAGAAATAGCCCTTTTATATTAGTAAATATTTTGTAAAGACTTAAATGAGTTGCACTTTGTTGGCAATGACCTCTAAGATAAGATTGATAGAAAGCAGTGGAGAGAGATTAAAGACAGCTGTGTGTGTGTTTATGTGTGTGTTTTTGTACAGAGGCACCTGTGATTTGCTCACCTGTGATTTCCTCCAAACACAGTTCAAACAGTTTTCCACCCTCCAAGCGATCTAAATATAAAGTGAGGTAAAAATGCTATTTTGTTCTTAGTAATTAGTGGTTATCGTACACTATATATACAAAGAATGTGGACACCCCTTCAAATTTGTGGATTCGGCTAAGTCAGCCACACCCGTTGCTGACCAGTGTATAAAATCGAGCACACAGCCATGCAATCTCCAAAGACAAACATTGGCAGTAGAATGGCCTTACTGAAGAGGTCAGTGACATTCGACAGATGTCACCTTTCCAACAAGTCAGTTCGTCAAATTTCTGCCCTGCTAGCTGCCCCGGTAAACTGTAAGCACTGTTATTGTGAAGTCTAAACGTCTAGGAGCAACAACGGCTCAGCCGTGAACTGGTAGGCCACACAAGCTCACAGAAAGGGACCACTGAGTGCTGAAGTGGGTAAAAACCGTCTGTCTCGGTTGCAACACTCACTACAGAGTTCCAAACAGCCTCTGGAAGCAACATCAGCACAAGAACGGTTCGTTGGGAGCTTCATGAAATAGGTTTCCATGTCCAAGCAGACGCACACAAGCCTAAGATCACCATGCGCAATGCCTCGACTATAGTGGTGTAAAGCTCGCCGCCATTGGACTGGAGTGATGAATCACTCTTCACCATCTGGCAGTCCGACAGATGAATATTGGTTTGGCGGATGCCAGGAGAACGCTACCTGCCCCAATGCATAGTGCCAACTGTAAAGTTTGGTGGAGGAGGAATAATGATCTGGGAGGCTGTTTTTCATGGTTCAGTGAAGGGAAATCTTAACGCTACAGCATACAATGACATTCTAGACGATTCTGTGCTTCCAACTTTGTGGCAACAGTTTGGGGAAGGCCCTTTCCTGTTTCAGCTTGACAATGCCCTCGTACACAAAGCGAGGTGCATACAGACATGGTTTGGCAAGATAGGTGTGGAAGAACTCCATATTAATGCCCATGATTTTGGAATGAGATGTTTGACGAGCAGTTGTCCACATACTTTTGGCCATGTAGTGTACCTTCAATGGACTGGAAGTAATTTCTCTCTAACTTACGCACGCGCGCCTGAAAAGTGTGATAATTTAGCAACTTATAACAACACATAATAAGGAATGGATGGAAAATTGTATCTGTAATGCTGGGGGCGAGTACTGTGAAGAGATGCATAACGTCTTACTCCTACACATTAAAACAGTAATTCTCTATTGTCCATGACATATAATTGTGTCTGTTTTGCCCAATACATGTATAGGAATGCTCTGTAAAGGTTTCTTGTTGAAAACTATTTTCCTAGTACATTTGTTTTTACATTTTAGGGGGCATCGGGGCGCCGTGAGAATTATTCAAGGTACTCTTCAAAGAGTGTTTCAGACGTTTCTAAAGATGGGCAGGGAGTCCAATGTCCTGACTTTAGGGGGAAGCTTGTTTCACCATTGGGGTGCCAGGATAGAGAAGAGCTTTGACTGGGCTGAGAGGGAGCTGGCCTCCAGCAAGGGTGGGAGGGCCAAGAGACCAGAGGTGGCCAAGAGACCAGAGGTCACCATTGGAGTGCCAGGATAGAGAAGAGCTTGGACTGGGCTGAGAGGGAGCTGGCCTCCAGCAGGGGTGGGAGGGCCAAGAGACTAGGGTTGGTATGTAGGGATTGAGTATAGTCTGAAGGTAAGGAGGTGCAGTTCCCCTTGCTGCTCCGTAGGCAAGCACCAGAGTCTTGAAGATGATGCGAGCTTCGACTGGTAGCCAGTGGCGTGTGCGGAGGAGCGGGGTTGATATGGGAGGACTTAAGAATGTTGAACACCAGGTGGGCGTCTGCATTCTGGATAAGTTGCAGGGGTTTGATGGCACAAGCGGTGAGCCCAGTGAACAGAGTTACAGTAGTCTGGACGGGAGATGACAAGTGCCTGGATTAGGACCTACGGCGCTTCCTGTGTGAGGAAAGGTTGTACTCTATGAATGCTGTAGAGCATGAACCTGCAGGAGCGAGTCACTGCTTTGATGTTTGCAGAGAACAACAAGATGTTGTTCAGGGTTATTTGAACAACAAGTTTATTTGGGAGGGGGACACCGTAGAGTTGTCAACTGTGATGGAGAGGTCTTGTAGCGAGCAGGCCTTTCCCGAGAGGAAGAGCAGCTCCGTTTTGATGAGGTTGAGCTTGAGGTGGTGGATGCTCAAACCCTACTCATCTCTGCCACGCACACAGAGAGTGCCACCTGGGTGTCAGAAGGGGGGAAGGAGAAGAGCAGTTGAGTGTCATCTGCATAGCAATGATAGGAGAGACCATGTGAGGATATGACAGAGTGACTTGGTGTAAAGAGAAGAGAGCCTAGAACTAAGCCCTGAGGGACACCAGTAGTGAGAGCATGTAGTGCAGACACAGATCCTCTCCACGCCACCTGGTAGGAGCAACCTGCCAGGTAGGATGCAATCCAGGAGTGTGCAGAGATTGAGACGCCCAACCCAGAGAGGGTGGAGATTTGGACCTGATGGTTCATAGTGTCAAAGGCAGCGGATAGATCTATAAGGATGAGAACAGAGGAAAGAGATTTAGCTTTGGCAGAGCGGAGAGCCTTGGTGACACAGAGGATAGCAGTCTTGAACCTAACCAGCCTGACTGGTTAGGTTCAAGAAGATCGTTCTGAGAGAGATAACGAGAGAGTTGGTCAGAGACGGCACACTCAAGTGTTTTGGAAAGAAAAGAAAGAAGGGATACCAATCTGTAGTTTTCGACATCAGAGGGGTTGAGTGTTGGTTGTTGAGAAGGGGAGCAACTCTGGCCATCTTTGAGTCAGAGGGGATGCAGCCAATGGTCAGGGATGAGTTGATGAGCGAAGTGAGAAGGTCTCCAGATATGGTCTGCAGAAGGGAGGAGGGGATGGGGTCAAGTGGGTAGGTCGGGCTGGCCAGGAGGAAAGGGGACAGTTAGAACCAAAGGATGCAGAAAGGGAGGAGAATAGGGTCGAAGAGGCAGAAGCAGGAAGGAGAAGGATTTAACAGAAGGTAAAGAGTATATGATAGAAGAGGAGAGAGTAGCGGGAGAGAGAGAGCGAAGATTGCGGCGGGGCATGAAAATCTGACCACCAAGGGAAACAAAGCAGTGATCAGAGACATGGAGGGGGGTTGCAGTGAGATTAGTAGGCAAACAGCCTCTAGTGAAGATGAGGTCAAGCGTATTGCCTGCCTTGTGAGTGGGAGGTGACTGGGAAAGGGTAAGGTCTAAAGAGGAAAGGAGTGAAAAGAAGCGGTGGAAAGAAATTAATTGAAGTCAGGCGTCAGGAAGTTAAAGTTGCCCAGTACGATGAGTGGTGATCCAGCATCGTTAAATTAGCTTATCAAGGTGTCAAGCTTATTCAATCAATCAATCAATCAAATGTATTTATAAAACGCTTTTTACATCAGCCGATGTCACAAAGTGCTATACAGAAACCCAGCCTAAAACCCCAAACAGCAAGCAATGCAGATGTAGAGTGCCACCTGGGTGTCAGAAGGGGGGAAGGAGAAGAGCATTTGAGTGTCATCTGCATAGCAATGATAGGAGAGACCATGTGAGGATATGACAGAGTGACTTGGTGTAAAGAGAAGAGAGCCTAGAACTCAGACTCCTTATTGAGGAATTCTCCAAAGGCACCTGGTGGACGATAGATAACAACAATGTTAAGTTTGAGTGGACAAGTGACAGTGCCAGCATGGAATTAAAATGAGGAGATAGACATGAAAGAGAGGGGGATGAGAGAATCTCCACTTAGGAGAAATGAGTACTATTTCCATCCCTCCAACCATCGCAGTCAGTCCTATCTGCATGTCTATCACTGGGCTGGTTTTCCAGATAGATCCAGACTAGGTGTCCGATTCACTCCCCCAAAGAGAGATAACAAATGTAAAATGTACTGAAACTACCATGGAATGGTTAATAGCAACACAGACATGAAGGTAGGGTAACAAATACCACACCACCATTTCTGTGGTGTGGTACTATTCATGTGTTTTTCATGCTGAGTTATTGGACAGTCAGTGTGTCATCTCGTCACACCAAGGACTTTCAAACCATGTCGATAGATGTGGGGGTGGTAAGTATGTGTGTACATACATGATGTACTGTACATACATTGGCTTTTTCTTGTCGACAGGACTGCTGTTTACTTACAAAAAAATATTCCATGATGCATTTCCCACCCCAAACAAAACCACTTTGAGACCTCAGGTATAGTGTTCAATATTGCCTCGGACAGAATGCCCAAGGGAGGAGTAGGTGTGTAACCAACTAATATCCTGTCCTATGGGTGTCATTGAAAACACAACTTGATTAAACCTCCTCCAGTACACCCACAACTGGGGCATATTCATTACGCCAATTCTATTGACGTGGTTGCACCATACACAAACACAGACTCCTTCAGTCTGAAGGGCCTGGGCCCAGACCATGGCCCAAACCCATTTTAAATGTTGTAGATCCAGGAAGACAACAATGCATGTCCATTTCTCTTGTCAAAAAATGTGTCCTTTATGCACACTGTACAAGGCCAATATATAGCAATTATACATGAGGCCAAAGCTTTGTTACAATGGTGGCAGAAGTGGAATTGTGATCATGACAACCATCACTCCTGAAGACCTATGAAGGACTAGTTAGTGAGTCAATGTTGACTTGCTTTTCAATAGGGGAAGGTTATGTAACAACTCTGCAATCCACCACCCAATGGATCCTGCTCCAGACCAGGCTCACAACCCTTTGAGTCCCTATAGTACTATACTGTAGGTCAGGTCTCCATGTCCATGATGATACTGACTGGAGTATCACGAATCACACACCACTGCCTCACAGCTCTCCATATACCGTTATCCCATACTACAGATCACATACCTCAGTAAGCACCCACAATGACTCACATAGATTACATGGCAAGTTGGTGATTAACGCTCAGATAGATGACGTAGGGTTTCTACAGAACTACAAAAGATGAGACTTTGCCTCAACAACAATTCTCACTTTCACCAACTGTTGCTGTGATCGAGACCACAGAGTAAACGATCACTTAGCCCAAGAGAACATTCTACTGTCTCTCTTCTGCGCAATAGCTAAGTCAAGACTCTCTTAAGTCATCTTGTTACTATTGATCACTGGAACTAATCGACAAGGACAGGCGAAGACGGTGAGCATCGGCGGGGTGCTTCACACATCTTTGCACTCGTCAACAGGACATCCATTTAATCAAATTTGATCTGTTTGTCAGAGACAGAGTAAGTCTTTGAAATTGGAAGTGTAACTTTGAATTACATTGAATTCAATTTACAGTACTTCTATAGAAATTACAGTGTCCCAATTATCTGCAATAGCTTCACTCTTGCCGATCCTGGCTTTACAGTCATTTGCTTCATACTGATAGATGGACAGACAGACATTACTTGACAGTTACCTGTCAAATCAGAGTGGTGGACAGAAAACAGGGAATGAAAGCTATGCAAGATGTTTGAAAACAGCAGAGGCATCATTTAAAATGTGTGCGGATGGTTGTACTGTAAAGTACAACATTCTCTTGCCGTTGTACCTCCTACTGTGTTCAGTTAGCTATGATTCATCAATGGGAAGCACTGCAGGTTACAAAATTATAGTCACTATTACTGCTACTATTATCATTATCTGTTTATTAATGATTATTTTACAAGTTCGTTCCATTGGATTTCTGTCAGTAAAGAACATCGTTAAGGTCATAATTGCATAGCTGAAGTTTTTCTGTCAGCTATGTGCCGTCTTTTTGCATTGTTCTCTAGGCCTCTGTCTTTTAAAATGTATCTGACATACATTATTGAAGTGACTTTTATTGTGGGTCCCAAACGGGCAACTTTCTAATGTATGTTCATGCATTTCCTATTTCCCATCACTAAATAAATGAGGAAGTTGCCCGTTGGGGTCCCACAATAAAAGTAGCTTTTAAAGTAATGCATTTCCTATAACAGTCATTACTATTCAAACAATGCACCTGTTTCCGATGCAGAATAGTTCATCACAGACCCCACCATTGAGAGACAAGGCAGGTTAATTGAGCACAGGTTTTTAGTTGTAACACACAAAAGTAAGGTTATTAAAACAATGACTTGCCTAGTTAAAAGGTTAAAAGGAATTAGTTCTGAGTTAAGTATAGCATTTTGTTGCACCTCTGTCAAAACAAAACTAGAAAAGGAGAAGGCCTCCAAACTGCTGCAATAGAGTATGTATAGCATGTGTGGCGAAAAATGTTTAATACACACCAGCCTCCTGTGGTAATCTCAGTTTCTGTTTTCAGTAGGAACACTGTCACTGGTAGAAGACTGCTACAGTAGACTACATGTATCTAGTTGAAGCACCCTGTAGCTTTTGAAGTTAAAGCATCAGGAACAGCAATCACTCCCATCTGTAAGAGAGCGCAGTCACACACAAGCAGTTCTCACTTTTACACCAAAACACCCCACTCAAAGGTTGTCTGTGCATTTATTGCATGTTGGTCACAGACAAAGTGGTCTAGCTTCCCCATCGATCACACAACCCCAATCTGACCTGAGCAAGTCGAAGACTACGTCTTTCTTTCTTAGTGGCGTGTTAAACTGCCACATCCCACAGGCAGCTAGCTTTCCTCTTCCTACATGAGCCTTTTGTTGCCGACCTGCCAGTCTTTAGAGGCCGGACGGAGACCAAGTTGCCCTGGGTGTCTCCCAGTCTGATTGTCCATCGTTTCCTCAGCTTGATGTCGTAGGTTTTAAGCAATCAATACTGCTTTTTGTACACAATTGTTTTGCCATTCTGGGGCCGAACCCCCCCAAGTTTATACTGGCCTGATAAATGTGTCAAACCATCTGCAACATTATCACACAAATCTCAAGTATTCATGTACAAATACGAAATCTTCCTAATTTCTCAATGGGTTTAAAAAATATATATATATGCTGTGAAGTCTTAGTAAAAACTAAATAGCACTTAAACTTCTCCCAGAGATCAAAGGGTCAAAGTTCAACAGAGGGTCATAATAACATCAAGGGCCAGGCTGCAGCCCTCTGCGGTCACCATGGGAACTGTACAGTGGAGATGGGGGCTGTAGTGAGCGGGATTGGGGATGGATGGTGTATCAAATAGGGATTTGGGGGCATTTAACCATCAACCTGCAAGTTTTGATAGGCCTGTACCTGCGGGGAGAAGGCAAGTAAAATATTTTTGCACTTGTTGGACAAGTTAAACTTCATACATAATTGTTTCAGGGAATGGGATTGGTAAATGTGACAAACAACCATCCCCATAACCTTGCTCTACTTTATTTGGCTTTGTGTCAAGACACCACAGGCTCAGTTGAGGGCCTCTTGATAATTCATTAGAAAACGAATGAATGTAAGATGTCGAAAAGATAAATGAAAGGAAAGATATGAACATGACATCTTCAGAATGATTAAAAAGCATTCAGAAATGCTTGTTGCAGAGCCAGGCAGAGTTCCTGAACACTGAAAGAATTGGATACAGCTGAACAATGCACTGACAGAGCAGTTTGGACACTAGATTATGGCATGATTGTTAGGAGCACTACAGGCCATGTGACTCAGGCAACCTATGAGGTCATGGAGCAGTCAGTTCCAGCTCCCCGAGAAGACTGTCACCACCACCTAGCAAGCTCACTCTAAACGCCATGGTAAATAGTAATTCCCCTCTGAATCCATGAGGACTTTTTCCAACAAGCCACAGAAGACAACAGACAGATTTTAGGCAATATGTTATTTATACATTTCAAAATCAGAGACATTTTTTATCTAACGATGATATGCTGTATTACATTCAGGTTTAAGCCCTTTAAAGACGTTTTAAACAACAATTTAAATGTCAACAGAAAAAAGAAAATCAGAGAGAAGACAAAAAAATACCACCCGATAACAATCGAGAGAAATTCCATGAGACTTGAGTGGTTAACAAACCAAACCAAATAAACAGGCAAAGAAAAACTCTAAACGATGGTATGCTCTTTCAGAAATATCACAGTTCCCTCAGTTCTGTGTTCAGACATCATTTATGCTTAACGGGGGTACAATCTTAAAATCTCAGGTTGTGTAGGAACCCCTAGCTCACTCTCCTGAGGTGATGTCAAACAGGAAATGTAGCTCTTGCTTACGACCTCTCTCCAGAGAAGAGTAAAGTGCTGGTGTTTAATCCGGTCCTTAAATGAAGGTGAGACGAGAACAAGGAGACCTGAAACAGCGGCATTTGTATAACTACATAGTATACTGTACAAAACAAACCACAAACACTATACAAATATACAAAACAGGATTAAAACAGAAAGTCATTTCAAAATAATGATTAAAAAAAAAAGTGATGATTAAGGAAATGACAGATTATGGTAGGATTTACGTTAATATAGATGTGCCCAATATCTATAAGTAGGATCAACAGCAAAACCTGTTCAAGTGAGTGTAATGATGAACCTTCAATAGAGAGTGAATGGTGTAGTATTTTAAGCATCTGCTTCATCAACAATACAACCTGATAATCAGACAGTGGGGTAGGCGATTTGCATCTTAGTACTGTATGTTGTCTCATGTCTTATTGCTTGCCAAAGAGATGGACTTTTATATGGTTCTACAGTTACTTCTTAGAGAAGCTAAAAATAAAAAAGAATCCCTTTGTCAGTTCTGTCACTGAAACACACTCAGGATAAAAACGTTCCATATTACACTAAAAAACTATGAGCCTGACTGCTTAAGTGTAAAAACAAGCTGTTTTAAAAAGGAGAGACATACTGGTATAAAGGATTCCCATGGAAACACAGAGAAACTATGCCTAGACTGAAAGTGATTGAATTAGATCTGTCTGGCCCAGAGAGTAAAACCTGAAATTGTTAGTGCATTACACATTCGCTTCACCGCGTGAGAAAGTGATGGTGGTTGCGGGTAGTTCATCATTGGTCCGCCAACAAGCCTTTCACATGTCAGTGTCAGCTGAGACAGAATGGCCATACCATCTAGGGAAGCGCAGTTGGAAGAGGAGGGACGAGGGGGGAAGGGATAGTCTTGGTTCCTCAGAGAAATCGATGGTAGACACTTCTTGTACAGTTCCTGTACGTTAAACAATGATTTCCCCTTCTCTGTGTTCAGGCAAGTTCAGTTTCGTTTTATTTTCTGACAGGTCAGGATACCCTGGAACTTTGAGGGCAGGTTAGGAAGCAGTCACATACTGAGAAGACCACAGTAAGACAATGGGCTGATTTCCTGTTCAACACAGGTCAAGTTTCTGCTCTCACAGCACTCTAGAGGCACTCAGTGGAAACTCCAGCCAGAAACTTGCCAAATACTATAGATTAACCAAAACCTAACACAACTATCTCCAACATTGGACAGTAGTCTATATTGACAGTGTTTTTAGGTGCACGTTTCCTTCTATGACTTTGTAAAAAACATCTGAAGTAAAGCTTTCTAGTGCATCCACACACACACACACACACACACACACACACACACACACACACACACACACACACACACACACACACACACACACACAATGTCCAATTACGTTTCCCTACATCCATTATTCATCTTAGGGTTATACTGACAGAACACAGAACTCAAGTTACAGTACAAGGGGCATTATATCCTTTTTAGGGTCTATTCTGATGCAACATCTCAATAAAACTCACTTTCTCAGAAGGCACTGTGTAAAAAAGAAAGGTCTGTGTCAGGTACATTTTGGGGATGATTGACTATCTGCATTTCAAATACATGCTATTACAAGCTAAGTTGTGTAGAGAAACTCTTCAACTTCCAAACTGAAAGTTGGCCACCACTGTATGCTAAGACATACACACCTAGAGGAGCTTCACCATACAATCATAAAGCTTTAGCCGATTTATCATAAGCAACTAACTACAAAAGATACAACAGATAACTGTTTACGTTTCTGGCTTTGATACTGTAATCATTTGAGAAGTTAGTTAAGTGTTATTTAGGTTAGAAAAATACTGAAACAGTTACAAACCTAGAAAAAAAAAAGCACCTATAGGTATTTTACCTGAAATATTTTTAGGGGTAGGCAGACCATGTAAAGCTGAATGATAATCGCTTCTCCCTGCAGAAATATCAGCATTGAGGCATGTACACACACCTCTTAAGGGTCATTGAAAAAAATACAAATAATAATTATAAGGGGAAATAAAAACAAGAATGTGATAGAAGAGAGGATGACATTAGCAGAGAGGACAATTAGAAGTGCCGCATTACTCCTAGCATCATTCTCTCCTGTAGTGAGGTCCACTGTTTAATGGAGAACAAAGAGGATGGACTGTGGAGCATGCCATACAAGAAGCAGCCATTCTACAAATAGTGTGAGGGAGATTTTCACCGAACTTACTACAATTCCCATCAGGCATTTCACCATATTATAGTTCAAAAACCATTTCATTTCTTTTGTGCAATTAATTAATCTTCATACGGTATTTTTAAGCTGCGGAGGGATTAAAAAAAATAAAAAAATAATAATAATATATATATATATATATATATATATATATATATATATATATATATATATATATATATATATATATATAAAATTAATGAGTGGAATATTGCTAATTCATTTCTAAAAAGGGGAAGATAGAAGGCTTTCAGGAGGGCCTTCATTAGTCACTGCTGTCCTCCTCATCGTCCTCGTCTGACACGTTGTTGAACTTTGACTCTGACCGGCTGTAGGAGTCCGAGCGTGGGCCTAAGCCCATCCCTCCTCCAGCGGAGGCCAGCTGCAGGTAACAGAACTCGCACACACGCACCGGCTTGGACGACTGGCTGGGCAGCAGGAACTTCTTGTCAGAGCACGGGCCACAAACCACAAAGCCGCACTTGCGGCAGTGGTGACGGCGGCTGAGGGGTGTGAACTTGATCTTCTGGCAGCGCATGCAGAGGGTGGCTTCTGAGTCGGGTACCCAGACGGCGGCGTGCTCGCCAGTTGGCGCCTTGCCGCTCTTCTCCAAAAGGTCTCCCACGCACTTGCCGATGTGGCTCATCCACTCAGACTTCTCGGTAGCTGTGGCGGCGTAGACGGCGAAGGACTTGGTAGGTGTCTTGATGAGCCAGCCGTTCCGCAGGTCACCCTCGTCCTCGACCGTGTCGATGGTGACGCTCTCCAGCGGGATGATGTGCTGCTTATTGTACTTCTTCTTCTGGATGACAATGTTGCCGTACACCAGGATGTCGTTGAACAGGAAGAACTGCCGCGCCTTGGCCTTCTTGCGACACAGCTTGGTGAGCACACCCTCACCGATGAGTACACGGCCCGGTATGACCAGTGGCTGGCCCGCCGCGCCGAAGCAGCCCTCCACTACCTGGATCCGCTTGGAGTTGGCCTCGCTGTTCGCCAGCCGGTCCACCATCTTAGCCTCGCCTGGAGCAGAGAGAGAGGAGGGAAAATGTTTTATTCAAAGCTGCGATACAAAGTTTGAAAGTGGAAAAGTGTCATCCAGTTCATTGTATTATAAGAATATGAAAAACGATATAGGAAAAACATGGCAGGCAATACAAACACATTTTTGAATAGAGCACTTCTAACAAAATGTCCATGGACTAGGCCTGGATTCTAATTCAGTTAGCTGCTTTATTATTATTTTAGACATTCACAATTGGATGAGCACAAACTTCTTTAAACTAAATAGTAATAAGACAGAGTTCATGCCGATTGGCTCCAAATCCATCCTCTCCAAACACCACAACATCACTATAGATGGTTTCCCAGTCCCTCTGTCAGCTCAAGTCAAAGTCCTTGGTGTCACTCTGGATAGTTCCCTTTCATTTGAACCACACAAAAACAGTTACCCGGACCTCTTTTTTTCCACCTCCGCAACATCTCCAGGCTCAGACTCTCTCTGTCACATGCCAGTACTGAAACACTCATGAATGCTCTCGTCACTTCCCGGCTTGACTACTGCAACACTCTACTCACCGGTATTCCCCAAAAACTCACCAACAGACTACAACTGGTTCAGAACTCTGCGGCCAGAATCCTCACTGGTACAAAATCATCTGAACACATTACACCAATCTTCATTGGCTTCCTGCATCTTACCGAATAGATTTCAAGACCCTCCTCCTCACCTACAAAGCCCTCCATAATCTTGCACCTACTTACCTTTCGTCTGACTATATCCCCTCCCACTCCGCCGGCCTACTTGTCACCCCCCCCCCCCCCCCCCTTTCCGCCTATCAACTATGGGTGCGAGGGCTTTTTCCTGCTCAGCACCTAGGCTCTGGAACATGCTTCCCTCACACATTCAACATGCAGACACAGTTATTTCTTTTAAACAATTACTGGACCCACCTTTTCCAGAAAGCTTTTAACTTCTAGTTTCATTAGTTTATTATTTTAATGTTACCCCACTGTACTACAACTGATTTCCTCTATGTCGGTGTAAGATGTCCTTGAGTGTCTAGAAAGGCATCCGCCAAATAAAATGTATTATTTATTAACTTAAAAAGCTCACTCAAAAGGAGGATTTTTTGTTGTTAAACGACTGAGGTCACTTCACTTTTTTTAAAAGGACATCCTACCTCAAAATGCATTCTCTCATCTTCCTTTAAAACTAATCAAGGACAGTTTCATTTGATCTCAATGACACCACCAGACCATTCTATATTAACCCAAAAAGTAATTTGGCTAGCATAACGTTACTCTATCGTAGCTAGCAATTATTAAATGCATCTATTAATAAGCTTGGCTAAAAGATAGTTAGAGGACGCAACATTGTATTTGTCCCATTATGGCAACCGTGAGAGCATGGGCAGAGCCATTGAGGCCATCTCCATTTTGAAGTAGTCAAATGTTCTTCTACTACTTCTATGAGTTGGTAAACTAAGTGAAAGGGTGCATACTGCCACCTGGAGTGTGCGGTTTGAACAGGTAAACATTTACTGCCACCCAAGTTACCTTGGGGGTTCTTGGACGAGCTGCTGAGAATCTGGGGAAGATATGAAACTTGTTACGGATCTTAAAAGCGTGTCTCGGCAGAAATCAGTACTTTATTTGTATGCATTTTTTCAGTGGCAGCACCGCTGCTAAATTCATATAGGGGAAATACTGCTTCAAGGAACAACAAACACACACAAATTGAGAAGCAAACACTTAGTATTCATAACTCCCATCGTCCCAAAAAGAGTATCTTTTTAATGAAAGTTAGCGAAAAACGCTAATATCAGTCCCATGACTTGGAAAATGTTATCATGTGGAATCAGAAACTAAACCAAAGAATGGATTGCTGTCATACCTTGTCTATAGACCGCTTACAGAGTAAGGAAACCAATGTCATTTTGTAATTTGGGTAACTATTCCTTTAATGTACCAGTAGAGAATTGAATTGCGACGACATATTCTAACAGGTTCTGATGTACCAGTAGAGAATTGCAAAAAAGAAAGAAAGAAAAAGAGAATGAGAAGAGAGAAAAATAAAAAAACGAGCGCGAGAGAACGAGAGAGAGAAAGAAAGAAAGCGAGAGAGAAAGAAAAAAATAATATTGTGTCAGGGAAATGAATTCTAGGGAGTTTGGTTAAGAGAAAGCAACAAGTCTTGGTCTCTTCACTGGTACTTCAAGGCCAATATAAAGAAAGAATAGTAGGCCTAAACCTTTCCACACTTCTGATTACAACAGATCACGTTACACTGTCAAATAATGTTTCTGCATGGCAGCATTGATTCAAACACCTACATGTAAATGGAAAAAAGCATGCGATGGCGCTTTGACATTCAGCATTTAGGCGTGACGTTCCGCGCCCACCAGGTTAGGCGTGGTCGTTTTCATCTGAACTGCCCAACATGTTGGGACAAAACCAACTGCCAATTCTGGTTGTGTCTGTGTGAACTACTGTGACTCACCTCTGTGTTGCAAAGTTAAACAGAGTGGAGAGGAAGGCCTATGCCATTTCAGACAAAAGTGCTTCGGAGTGAGGCTATAGATTTTACATTAACTATATACAGTAACAGGCCTAACATGGCTTAGGCCTATAGTGCATGTACTGCTGTCGTCGTATCAAACACATGCGTATGTCCACGAAAGATTAAGTACTCTTATTATTATAATTTTACCTTTATTTAACTAGGCAAGTCAGTTAAGAACAAATTCTTATTTACAATGACGGCCTACCTACAGGGTCAGCCGCTGGTGCAAATTAGGCTTAAGTGCCTTGCTCAAGGACACAACAGGTATTTCACCTTGTCGGCTCAGATATTCGAACCAGCAACCTTTCGGTTACTGGCCCAACGCTCTAACTGCTAGGGTACCTGCCGCAGATAGAACTCTTAAAATCAAGTCTTTCATCAAACAAAAATAACATACAAAAGAACTACCTAGCCAAAACACATACAGGATAACCACCTCCTCACACAAACCTGGACTCCGGTCAGACACCACAGACCAACACTTGGGGGTGTTTTAGTTTGTAATTTGCTGATTGGTTGCTCGTGCCTCTTGTCTCTGAGTGGACATACAGGTTGACAAATGGCAGAGGGTCGCCAGGTAGCAGAGGGTAGCAAGGTGGGGAATACACCTCTATCCCAGCACCAGGTTGACTATGGACTTCCCCATCACCAGCTGGTCCTTTCAGAACCTGATTAGCTTTCCCTCCGCCATCAGCGACACCAGATCTTAGACAGGTTGGAAAAAAGGACAACATTTTACAGCGCACTCATAGTTTTGGACGCTGGAGTAACAGGACTAAAGACTTAATTTTGAATGCCAGGGTTAGCTGACGCCAACACTTGTTGCTACAGCCTACCTAAGGTTACAGGAGCAGCAGTAGTTAAAGATAAACCCTATGATTAATTGATTACGAGCTCTGTCCTCTCGCTCTTTCAGGTTTCTTTTTCTAGCCATTTTTCCCAGAAGCAGATCGAGGTTGTGAAAATACACCCAACAATTATGCAGACGTGAGAATTACTTTTTGAAGTAGTCCCAACACTTGTGATGCAAGTTATTTTCCCCACAATGTTCTCTATGTGAGGTTTATATGAGTTTGCGGGGAGGGCCTAATGAACACAGTTGCCACCTTACATCTTCCTGAGGCTACACGCAGGCCAACAACGCCAACATTTTCCATAGGCAGGAAGGCATCCAAGCTAGACATGGTGTAATGGTCATAATAAACTAATGGTATAGGAGGAGTGAATGGAAATAAACAACAGCCTTTAAAAGGCCTGGCTCTCATAACGAATGGTTCCTTGCCCCTTCCTTCCTGTTACATTGAACAGAAGAGGCAAAACAATCTTCTGTGAGTCTCAAACCGGGAGACAGTGCATCTAAAAACAACCCAAGGTTTCCCCAGATGGGTCACCATTGCAAAAACCCTTGTCTTCATGAAGCAGATGGAGGGAGACAGCGGGGGACATTGAACCCTTCTCCTCAATGCTGGGCTACAACATTACTAAGCCTAACTGTCAGACACTAGAGTGCTCTTGAGGACCACTGAGTCTGAAAGCGCAATGCAGTTCTATACCGGCCCACGTCTCATGAACCCTGGCAAGACAGAAGTGACTCAGATACCAAGAGAATGAAAGTGTCAGAAAAAGGTGTTTGATGCTCTAACCCCAAAATAAATCTCCAAAACAAGCAAATCAGATTAAGAGGGTTCTGTTGTTGACGAGGATGCTACTGTTCCAATAGAAATCCTCGATCACGCTTGTAGGCGCTGTCATGGCGACGTTGGCTAACTAAGCTCATGCATAGAAACACATAAGCGGGTCTAGCAGTCGTCAGGTGCCAAACTGCGCATGTGCAGGCTGTCAAAGCAAAGGCACTCCTTCGATATAAAGTTGTTTTGATGAAAATGAAAACGTGTTCGTTTGTCACTTTCACAAGGCTGGAGTAATAACATGTTCAACTACTTAAGACATTGGCTCGAATCTAGGTTGTGCCTTTAGATTTAGAAAAAAATGAACTACTAAGGAAGAATTTCACTTCTCTCATTGACTTCACAAATCCCAAACTGGAAGTCTCGCGATGTTTAGAAACTTGTGGCATGGTAGCTTAACAACGTCACTGTCCTCGTTTGTCCCCTGCACTGACCTCATACTGTGCTTGTTGTGGTTAAAGTGTTAAACACTGTGTACCAAATTGATGCCAAAAGGAGTTTTAAGTCATGAATTCACATTTAACGTCATAATCACTAACACATTTACTGCGGAGCCACCTAGATTCTGTCTGCTGAGTAAAGCTGCTGTAGTGTTGACAACAGCAGGTAACGGATTGCCAGACTGCCATTGTCATGTTGTGTCACATGACTTGATCCTTGGAAGGCTAGACTAGTTTTCCAAAGGGTAATAATCCAATTAAACTCCTGAGGTTCAAATACAGGTAAAGGTGTGTGTCAGAGAGAAGTGATTAACAATACATGAGGATTTTTTTTGTACTGGGGTCCTCATGTTTTTGCTGTATGCATGGTGTGCAAGAGTGCATGTGTTAGCTGTTACTGTTTGTTTGCCACATCCTCCTCCTACAAAGAGGAAGTAATTAATCACATTAATCTTGAGATGACTATCAAGTTATTTCTACACCTCTCACCAAAACACGAATTCATGACCTTAAAATTGGCAATCAGCAGTTGGAAACAAAGCGACCTCCCCACCCGTTTCAGTAAAAAGTTAAGGGATGGTGCTTAGGAAATGTAACCACTCTCAAATTCATAGACAAAGCTATGGATGCAAGGATATAGTTGTAACCATGTTTTAAGGCTATATAGTGATTGTTTATGTTTACTTTGTTGACAAACTTTGGGAGTAAAACATGTTTATATTTGGGGTTATAATAGGGTACGACAGTTGAACTTTAAAATTATATTCTTGAAGAATCAAATGGGTACATACAGTTGAAGTCGGAAGTTTACATACACCTTAGCCAAATACATTTAAACTTAGTTTCACAATTCCTGACATTTAATCCTAGTAAATATTCCCTGTCGTAGGTCAGTTAGGATCACCACTTTATTTTAAGAATGTGAAATGTCAGAATAATAGTTGAGTGATTAATTTCAGCTTTTATTTCTTTAATCACATTCCCAGTGGGTCAGGAGATAACATACACTCAATTAGTATTTGGTAGCAATGCCTTTAAATTGTTTAACTTGGGTCAAACGTTTCGGGTAGCCTTCCACAAGCTTCCCACAATAAATTGGGTGAATTTTGGCCCATTCCTCCTGACAGAACTGGTGTAACTGAGTCAGGTTTGTAGGCCTCCTTGCTCGCACAAGCTTTTTCAGTTCAGCCCACAAATGTTCTATAGGATTGAGGTCAGGGCTTTGTGATGGCCACTCCAATACCTTGACTTCGTTGTCCTTAAGCCATTTTGCCACAACTTTGGAAATATGCTTGGGGTTATCGTCCATTTAGAAGACCCATTTAGATATAGATAGATATCTAAATGAAGCTTTAACTTCCTGACTGATGTCTTGAGATGTTTCTTATATATATATATATATATATATATATATACATACATACATATACACACACACACATACATATATATACACATACATATATACACACACACACACACACACACACACAATCATTTTCCTTCCTCATGATGACATCTATTTGGTGAAGTGCATCAGTCCCTCCTGCAGCAAAGCACCCCCACAACATGATGCTGCCACCCGTGCTTCACGGTTGGGATGGTGTTCTTTGGCTTGTAATCCTCCACCTTTTTCCTCCAAACATAACAATGGTCATTATGGCCAAACAGTTCTAATTTTGTTTCATCAGACAAGAGGACATTTCTCCAAAAAGTAAGATCTTTGTCCCCATGTGCAGTTGCAAACCGTAGTCTGGCTTTTTTATGGCAGTTTTGGAGCAGTGGCTTCTTCCTTGCTGAGCGGCCTTTCAGGTTATGTCGATATAGGACTTTTCTCACTGTGGATATGGATACTCTAGCATCTTCACAAGGTCCTTTGCTGTTGATTTGCACTTTTCGAACCAAAGTACGTTCTTCTTTGGGAGACAGAACGAGTCTCCTTCCTGAGCAGTATGACAGCTGCGTGGTCCCATGGTGTTAAACTATTGTTTATACAGATAAACGAGGTACCTTCAGGCGTTTGGAAATTGCTCCCAATGATGAACCAGACTTGGAGGTCTTCAATTTAATTTGAGATCTTGGCTGATTTCTTTTGATTTTCCCATGAAGTCGAGCAAAGAGGCACTGAGTTTGAAGGCAGGCCTTGAAATACATCCACAGGTACACCTCCAATTAACTAAAATGATGTCAATTAGCCTATCAGAAGTTTCTAAAGCCATGACATCATTTTCTGGAATTTTCCAAGCTGTTTAAAGGCAGTCAACTTAGTGTATGTAAACTTCTGACCCACTGCAATTGTGATATAGTGAATTATAAGTGAAATAATCTGTCTGTAAACAATTGTTGGAAGAATTACTTGTGTCATGCATAAAGTAGATGTCCTAACCGACTTGACAAAACTATAGTCTGTTAACATGAAATCTGTGGAGTGGTTGAAACATGAGTTTTAATGACAACCTGAGTGTATGTAAAACTTTGACTTCAACTGTATAATTAATTTACACTGAGTGTACAAAACATCTTTCCATGACATGGACTGACCAGGTGAATCCAGTTGAAAGCTATGATCCCTTATTGATGTCCCTTCAAAATCAGTGTAGATGAAGGGGAAGAGATGGGTTAAAGAAGGATTTTTAAGCCTTGAGACAATTTAGACAAGGATAGTGTATGCGTGCCATTCAGAAAAGATTTAAGTGGGTTTGAACAGGTATGGTAATAGGTGCCAGGCGCACAGGTTTATGTCAAGAACTGGAACACTGATGGGTTTTTCACACAATAGTTTCCCGTGTGTATCAAGAATGGTTCACCACCAAAGGGACATCCAGCCAACTTCACACACTGTGGGAAACATTGGCGTCAACACGGGACAGCATTCGACACCTTGTAGTGTCCATGTTCTGAGGGCAAAATTGAAACTGCTGATTGCCCCTTTAACTGAAGGAAGCATTGCATTGGGTGAAAGAGGGAGGACAGCATAATTCAACCACAGACAGGAAGAGAAGATCCACCTCAAGCATTTAAACTATTAAAGTGAAGGTATGACTTCCAAGCTCATGATTTACTACACCTTGAACCATGTAGAACAGGTTGTATGAGGATAAGCACACCCTCACTGTATGTGAGACACATTTGACTTCACCACCACCACCACTAGCAGGTGTTTATGTAAGCTTAAGTACAGTACTGCTATAGGCCTATGCCTCCTACTCACTGAGAATGAATGTCACCAGTGACCAGCCTCCTCCAAACTCATTTAGACTACTACTTCACTACACCGCTCTCCCTTCTCCTCCAATCCAAATATCTGCTTATCTCGTGTCGAGGTGATTCTACTAGCTTCACTGCTCTTTGGTAACAGTAGTAGACTAAATTGTACAGAGTTGTTTTGGTATCCAATTATGATCATTTTAAGGACGACAGGAAGAACCACAGAGGACCATATGAGCTGATGCCCACTCTGCAGCCAGCCCCAATCACCAAGGGAAGCACTTACTAGACAGCCGGAAAAAAAAAAAAAAAACTTTCAGTACTTCTTCAATACTAGAACAGGAAAAACAGTTTGTTCCTAGAATTTCGGTACTTATGTCAATGTCAAATGTGCCTCACGTCGTCTACTTATTGAGAGGATCAAGTATGTCTCAGGGCAGCCGATGTCCCCTTATAGCGGGATAGCACCGTGCCTGCCCCACTTACTCTTTTTGCTAGCTCTAACCTGGCCTGAGGAACCACTGCACTCATTAGCATTACAGGCTAGAACACTTGCAAGAAGATACCGGTAGCTTCCAGCTTCATAGGCATACTTTCCTTGCTAGCTAAAGCAAACATCAATTCACTACCCTAGTACCATGCTTGTGATAAGCAGGCTCTGGACCTTGTAGGGTAAGAGTTTAATGGACTAGAGATATACTAGGGATCGAAACACACATCGGTCCCCGGTTCAAATACATATAGGCCTATACACACACACACACACACACACACACACACACACACACAGCGAGAGGTCAGCTCTGACAGATTCAGCTCAGAGGCACCCAGCTCATAAGCTCCATTAGCTGCAGATTAGAATCTAGAATGGAAAACAAATGCGTTTATACAACAAATGTTAGTGCATCGTATCGATTCGTTCCTCTAATCAAACCAAATTGTTTAAAACTAAATCGTATCATTCCTGTATCGTATCGGAGCCCCTGTATCTAGATATGTACTGAATTGTCAATAAAGGGAAAGTTGCACATCCCTAGGATTTACCATTCAAATAAATGATTACCGTTATGTAATTATGTAGTTTTACCAAAACTCAAATTATAATGCAATGATTTTGAACTCAAGTGACATTGTGACTGACTAATAAGTCTACTTTTTTTGCTGTGGTATTCTTTTGGTATAGAGTATCAAAGTCAAAATTCTGGTATCGTGACAACACTACTGCACTGTGTTATCATCAGCTTACAACAAACAACTTCAGCCTCGCTTACCCCTGCAGAGGAAATACAGCCTTACAGTAGAGGACACACTCCTGGCTTACCATGAGCATAACATGTCTACACAGAGGATTAAATGATCTCAATATGAGATAAAGGTTCTGGAAATATGTTGTGTCAAGTGGTTGTTTATGTGATATCTAAACAGGTGTG
Source organism: Thymallus thymallus (assembly GCA_023634145.1). Classification (NCBI taxonomy): domain Eukaryota; kingdom Metazoa; phylum Chordata; class Actinopteri; order Salmoniformes; family Salmonidae; genus Thymallus; species Thymallus thymallus. The sequence goes on along the minus strand of CM042416.1, from coordinate 22,792,537 downwards.
CAGTGCATGCACATTGACCAGACAGGGCTAAGCTAAGGTCAATTCCCTCACTGCAAATAGAGTGGGGTTGGTGACATTTCAAAATAAGCCATTAGACCTAATAGCCTCTGATGATATAGTGTCACGATGGCATTCTCACTTCACATTTAGGCTACTACAGTCGATTTATGATAGGCTTCACCGGTATCCAGATTGTCATAGCTACATACCGACCTTGTGCTATACCAGGATATATTTGGTAATGCCAGTACTGAACACAAGGGCCGCTGTTTTCAAACCCCACTGATACTATGTAATCCAAAGGTCAGCAATGCTAACAAGTACAGTGCATTCGGAAAGTATTCAGACTTTTACCACATTGTTATGCTACAGCCTTATTCTAAAATTGATTAAGTTGTTTTTTTCCCCCCTCATCAATCTACACACAATACACCATAATGACAAAGCAAAAACTGTTTTTTAGCAATGTTTGCAACATTATTTTTTTTTTTATTGAAATATTCAGACCCTTTACTTAGTACTTTGTTGAAGCACCTTTGGCAGCGATTACAGCCTCGAGTCTTCTTGGGTATGACCCTACAAGCTTGGCACACCTGTATTTGGGGAGTTTCTCCCATTCTTCTCTGCAGATCCCCTCAAGCTCTGTCAGGATGGATGGGGAGCGTCGTTGCACAGCTATTTTCAGGTCTCTCCAGAGATGTTCGATTGGGTTCAAGTCCGGGCTCTAGCTTGGCCACTCAAGGACATTGAGACTTGTCCCAAAGCCACTCCTGCGTTGTCTTGACTGTGTACCTAGGGTCGTTGGACCTTCGCCCCAGTCTGAGGTCCTGAGCGCTCTGGAGCAGGTTTTCATCAAGGATCTCACTGATGATGCTGCCACCGCCATGCTTGACGTAGTGGATGGTGCCAGGCTTCCTCCAGACGTGATGCTTGGCATCCAGGCCAAAGAGTTCAATCTTGGTTTCATCAGACCAGAGAATCTTGTTTCTCATGGTCTGAGAGCCCTTTAGCAAACTCCAAGCGGTCTGTCGTGCCTTTTACTGAGGAGTGGCTTCCGTCTGGCCACTCTACCATAAAAGCCTGATTGTGGAGTGCTGTCCTTCTGGAAGGTTCTCCCATACCCACAGAGGAGCTCTGTCAGAGTGACCATTGGGTTCTTGGTCACCTCCTTGACCAAGGCCCTTCTCCCCCGATTGCTCAGTTTGGCCATGCGGCCAGCTCTAGGAAGTCTTGGTGGTTCCAAACTTCTTCCATTTAAGAATGATGGAGGACACTTTGTTCTTGGGGACCTTCAATGCTGCAGAAATGTTTTGGTACCCTTCCCCAGATCTGTGCCTTGACACAATCCTGTCTAGTAGCTCTACGGACAATTTCTTCAACCTCATTGCTTGGTTTTTTCTCTGACATGCACTGTCAACTGTGGGACCTTATCTAGACAGGTGTGTGTGCGCCTTTCCAAATCACTTCCATTCAATTTAATTTACTACAGGTGGACTCCAAGTTGTAGAAACATCAAGGATGATCAATGGAAACAGGATGCACCTGAGCTCAATTTCTAATATCATAGCAAAGGGTCTGAATACTGTAAATAAGGTATGATTTTACAAAAAAATGACTAAAAACCAGTTTTTGCTTTGTCATTATGAGGTATTGTGTGTAGATTGAGGAGGGGGGAAAATCATTAAAATCCATTTTAGAATAAGGCTGTAACGTAACAAAATGTGGAAAAAGGGAAGGGGTCTGAATACTTTCCAAATGCACTGTACATGTAAAATCCCCATAGAGAATGCCAACTAAATGCTGAAGAGCGCATTGTAAACATTTTGTACAGTTTCTGACCTAAACTAGTACCTCGAACATACTACTCACTCACTTTGCTGCACGCACAAAACAAATTTGATCCAGGAGGGGATTCTCTGCTGATACCAAGTGAATGCTTGACTTTGGAAGAAGCTAACCACTTAGCTAGATAGCTAACTAGCTAGCTACTACATTTGCACACCAAATGCACAACTGCAAAGCATTTAGCACATTTTAGACAGTTAACATAAGAGTTATAAGATATCTAGTTAGCTCACTGTTGCGCGTGCTGCACAACAGTGAGTGACTCACAATGCTCGGGTCTCTCGTCGTTGTAAACAAACACCATGTGATACGTGACTGGGGACTACCGTAAGCTTCATAGGAATGTGACAGGTGAAATGAAAAACAAAAGTTTATTTATCTCCTATCGAATTCCACAAGTTGACTGCAGGTATTTATTTCAAAAGTAGCAACAAATATGAAAATGTATTAAACTTCTAAATAAATAATTAACGGTATTGAAAAACCAAATACCCCGGTATACAGTATATATACGGCATACTGCCAAAGCCTAATTCATGACATGCACAATGGCTTGGGACTGTTGTGAATGTGCTCTCTAAACCAGAGCAGGACAGGAGTCTAACCAAAGCATTACCATTAAGCAGAAAGGATGTTAACTTTTACCAAAACAGGGGAAGCCATCACCCATTGTGGGGCTAGGCTATATAAAACCTCTGAATGGAGCAGGCGATGGATCATGGGATTCAATTTGAATTTAATGAAAATCATTGAAAGATTGCCTTTGACTAAGTGACTGACCCAAATGTATCTTGTTTTAAACCCTTGAGGTTACCATCCTTTGACTTCAGCTGTCTCTCAGGCCAAAAGTTGACACAAGTACCTTTTTGTCTCAACATAATTGTTTAGGCTTATAGGCTGACAACAGAATTTCCATCACTACATGTTTCAGTACAGGAAGCGTGGGAGCTTTAGTAAGTCTATGCATTAGCTCAGCCTCAGACTGCTCACAGGGTTGTAAAATCACCATAGAGATCAAGTCTGACACGCCTCTTTCACGTGGTTGATCCTTAAGCTCTCTGCTTCTGCTCTCATTTTGAGAAGTTGATGTTACTCATATCGCTCACTCAGAAAGCTATGATCGCTCCCTCCGAAGCAGGCAACAGCATTCACTACAGATGAATGTTTGTAGTGAAAAAAAAAAGGGTAGCTGAGCTCCATACAGGGTTTGAGTATTAACACATGCTATTGTCTGATGACATGTGAAACGGCTGCTCTTCCAAACTCTTTCCAGGTTTTTGGTAGCGCTCGTTAAACTCAACCACGGGGTCTGTAGGCGCAGAACCAGCGAGGAGTTTGGCTTCACAGGAATGTACCATAACAACATCTGTTTCCCTCATTCAGATGTGCTCATGCGTTAATCATATTCAATTCTGGGACATTTTAATACGAAAGGTAGCAGAGAACGGTAAAACGATTGAGTGGTAAGGCTTGCAGATTGCCACTTTGAATAAAACTGTCTGCTAATAGCAAGAAAACTAGGCTACTCATGGCCCATCTTGCTAACTGTTTGCTTACCTCCCATGTGGATAAAAGAAGTGACGCTCTCAGTCAGAAGTGAAATGCTTACGTAATATGAAAAACCCTCCTGTTGGGACAGGAAACTATTTACAAATACATTATAGCCCTTTCTGTGACAGAACGACTTCCTGGTGAGAGAAATAAGCACAATTGACATACACTACAGAGTTCTCTACTGCACCGACCACTATAGCAATCTAAACAATACCTGTGAGCTGCTAAAGCTACGGCAACCTATTTGTGTCAGAGTGGGAAGTATTCTAGTGTATTTAATCTGCATCCATTTATAAACAGAGCCATATTGGATTAAATGTATTGGATTAGAGGAACCAGCGCAACATCCTGTACCGGTGTGGCAGAGCAGCTAGTTGCATGAGGCTGGGAGGAGTCCTTCTGGGCACGTCGATTGACTTTAGCCTCACCTAGCTCTTAGAAAACTGGTTTTACACTGTTAAGTAAAAACAAAAAAAAGGGACAAAACCGCTATCAAAATAGTTATTGTAGGTGCTTCTTTTCAGATGCACATTTCAAGCTTTGCCTTTGACCACGTGAAACTACTAGAGGGGAAAAAAGGACAGCACCTGTATTCAATAAGCAATGGCCTATTGACACACTTGCACAACCTTGTCCTTTTGCCCTAAACCATCTACTCTACAGTTAGAGTGAGCAGCATCAGGCACCGGGTAGTCGTGTGTGTTTTTTCATTCAGAGCAAAAGCAACAGCTAGATTGCTTGATGACTCTCATTTTTTATATAATTGTACAACTCTGATGCTCTGACCAGCTGAGAAACTAGCTAGCTAATCGCAATTTCTTAATACTGGTCTTAGCGACTGAGAGGGGTGCACATTTTAGCCTTAGAACTACACACCCGATTCAAATCCTCAAAGCTTAATGAGTTAATAATTTGAATCAGCTGTGTAGTGCTAAGGCTAAAATGTGCATCCCTTTCAGTCGCCAGGACCAAAAATATGCCATAAGCAGACGCATTTAGCCAAAGCGACATGCAGTAATGCATGCATAAAATGACCTAAGGTTGGTCACGGGAACAGAAACCACTATTCTGCCATTGGATGTGCCATGCTCTACAAACTGAGCTACAGAGGGGGAAATTTAAAAAAATAAAATAAGGATAAAGTACATTTAAAGATAGCTGAGCAGTCATTGTGGGAGTGTTCTGCATTCAAGTTTCCACAAGTTTAAATGGTTATTGATATTTGTCATGATTGCTAGTTTGGTAGCTAGCTAAGTGAGTTGAATCTATTTATGGCCACTGTAAGCTCTCTAGCTACTTAAGTACTGGATGTGTTCATACCAACAACAAAACAGCTATCTAGCTAAATTCTGTCTCATTAACTAGCCCAATAGTGGACTAAAGGAGCCTAGCGTTAATCTGTATCTGTTAATCTGCCACCTGGACAAGAGGAACACCTTTGTGAGAATGCTGTTCATTGACTACAGCTCAGCGTTCAACACCATATTGCCCTCCAAGCTCATCACTAAGCTCAAGACCCTGGGAACACATCCCTCTGCAACTGGATCATGGACTTCCTGGCGGGCCACCCCCAGGTGGTGAGGGTAGGCAATAACACATTCCCCACGCTGACCTTCAACACGGGGGCCCCTCGGGGGTTCGTGCTTAGTCCCCCCTCCTGTAGCCTCACACAACACCAACACCATCATTAAGTTTGCTGACGACACGACGGTGGTAGGCCTGATCACCAACGAGGATGAGACAGCCTATAGGGAGGTCAGTGACCTGCAGTGCCAGGACAACAACCTCTTCCTCAACGTCAGCAAGGCAAAGTATCTGATCGTGGACTACAGCAAACTGGGGGGGGGGGGGGGGGGGGGCGAGGGTGGAGCGGGTCGAGAGCTTCAAGTTCCTTGGTGTCCACATCTCCAAGGAATTATCATGGTCCACACACACCAACAGTCGTGAAGAAGGCACGACAACGCCTCTTCCCCCTGAGGAGGCTGAAAAGATTTGGCATCAGGTTGTGATGATACCAGTATCACAATACTCGTTAGTATCATGGCAAGGAAACAAAACACAAAGCAGATTCAACTTCTTTAAGAAAACATTGTCATTCAGAGCCACATTTATTTATACTGAACCCAAATACAAAACACAACATGTAAAGTGTTGTTCCCATGTTTCATGAGCTGAAAGATACCAGGACCTCCATATGCGGCTTCTTCAACTGTGGGATTGTCTGAGACCAGCCACCCGGACAGCTGATGAAACTGAGGAGTATTTCTGACCGTAATAAAGCCCTTTGTAGGGGCTCATTCTGATTGGCTGGGCCTGGCTACCCAGTGGGTTGGTCTATGTCCTTCCAGGCCCACCCATGGCTGCGCCCCTGCCCAGTCATGTAAAATCCATAGATTAGGGCCCAATGAAATTATTTCAATTGACTGATTTCCTTATATGAACTATAAAAAATAATAATTTAAATTGCTGCATATTGCATTTCTATTTTTGTTCAGTTTATTTTCCAAGCTATAGCACACAATATTTTACATGCATCAGGTTTTTAAAGGACCAAAGACTTTTTCCCTTTTTCCCATTAAAAAAAACATTGTGATACTGGTATCACCACAGCCCTATTTGGCATGGGCCCTCAGATCCTAAAAAAGTTCTACAGCTGCCTCATTGAAAGCATCTTGACTGGCTGCACCACTTGGTATGGCAATTGCTTGGCATCCATCCGCAAGGCATTAATGGTAGTGTGTACGGCCCAGTACATTACTGGGGACGAGCTCCTTGCCATCCAGGACCTCTATACCAGGCAGTGTCAGTGGAAGGCCCTAGAAAATGTCAAAGACTCCAGCCACCGAAGTCATAGACTATTCTCTCTGTTACTGCACAGCAAGCAGTACCAATGCACAAAGTCTGAAACCAATAGGACCCTGAACTGCATCTACACCCAAGGTAAATAGTTAACCAAATAGCTACCCGGAATATCTGCATTGACCCTTTTTGCACTAAACACCTTCGACTCATCACATATGCTGCTGCTACTGTTCATTATCTATCTTGTTGCATAGTCACTTTACCCATACCTACAGTTGAAGTCGGAAGTTTACATACACATTAAAACTAATTTTTCAACCACTCCACAGATTTCATGTTAACAAACTATAGTTTTGGCAAGTCGGTTAGGAAAACTACTTTGTGCATGACAAGTAATTCTTCCAACAATTGTTTACAGACAGATTATTTAACTTATAATTCACTATATCACAATTCCAGTGGGTCACTAAATTGACTGTGCTTTTAAACAGCTTGAAAAATTCCAGAAAATTATGTCATGGCTTTAGAAGCTTCTGATAGGCTAATTGACATCATTTGAGTCAATTGGAGGTGTACCTGTGGATGTATTTCAATGCCTACCTTCAAACTGCCTCTGCTCGACATCATGGGAAAATCTAAAGAAATCAGCCAAGACCTCAGAAAATAAATTGTAGACCTCCACAAGTCTTGTTCATCCTTGGGAGCAATTCCCACACGCCTGAAGGTACCACGTTCATCTGTACAAACAATAGTTTGCAAGTATAAACACCATGGGACCACTCAGCCATCATACCGCTCAGGAGGGAGATGCGTTCTGTCTCCTAGAGATGAACATACTTTGGTGCGAAAAGTGCAAATCAATCCCAGAACAGCAAAGGACCTTGTGAAGATGCTGGAGGAAACAGGTACAAAATTATCTATATCCACAGTAAAAAGAGTCCTATATCGATTGCTTGTGTTACAATTTTTCTATTATTTATCAATTTCTATCTGCATTGTTTGGAAGGGCCCTTAAAAAAAGCATTTCACTGTTAGTCTACACCTGTTGTTTATGAAACATGTGACAAATAACATATGATTTGATTATAGTCCAAGAACCTACATGTTCTGTTTAAAGGTGAATTGGCTCTGGAAGCCAAAACAGCCAAATACTCCAGCTAAACATGAATCGATTCTAGAAATATGGTTCTAGAAATAGAAATCCCTCTAATTTTATATCACAAAATAATTTCACAAATTCAAAATACACACTTACTGTACAAAGTTTTAACCGGTTTTAAAAGTTGCAACCGACAGTATTTTTCAGTGACAAGATGTTTCTGGCGTCTGTATTTTGTTACACACAGGTGTCGGTGATGCAGATATCTAATTAGCACAGGTAGCTAGTCCAGTCTGTCTTCCATAAACTAGTGATGTTACATTTAATACCGGTGCTCCGAGGAATGCGGCAAAATCTCTAAGCGGTTTATTTATAGGGCGGCGCACAATTGGCCCAGTGTCGTCCGAGTTTGGCCGGTGTAGGCCGTCATTGTAAATAAGAATTTGTTAACTGACTTGCCTAGTTAAAAGTTAAATAAAATAATATTTAGAAGCAGTGTGCCAATGCTCGTATCGCTTTATCAAAGGCACGTGATCATTGACGTCCGAAGCTTAGTTTTGTCAAACAACCACCTGATTGGTTTGGTATAGGTTTCAGGAGAAAACAAAACGGCTACACTGTGCACGGTGCTTGGGATGTCATCTATAATAATTTGTGTACACAATGTTGATCAAAGCCTCGCATAATGAACCTATTTGACACAATTGGCTGGAAATGTGCAACGCTTTAAGAAGCTTCGTTTCTCCATCACTACTGTTGTAACATGGGAATATGTCTGTGGGAACCCTAACCCTATAAAAGGTGTGTTGTAATTTAACCTTTTGTTTTTAGAAAATGATTTCTCGCTGATATGCAGTGGTGTAAAAATACTTTAAAGTACAACTTTTTGGGAATATCTGTAATTTACTATTTATATTTTTGGCAACTTTTACTTCACAACATTCCTAAAGAAAATAATGTACTTTCTACTCCACACATTTTCTGACACCCAAAAGTACTCGTTACATTGAGACAAGAAAATTGTCCAATTAACACACTTATCAAGAGAACGTCCCTGGTCATCCCTACTGTCTCAGAACTCGCTGGACTCACTTAACTGAAATGCTACATTTGTCAATTATGTCGGAGAGTTGGTGCGTGCCCCTGGCTATCCATAAATAAATGTTAAAAAAGAAACATGGAAAGAAAATGGTGTCGTCTGCTTTGCTTAATAGAAGGAATTTTAAATGATTTACACTTTTACTTTTGATACTTAAGTATATTGTAGCGATCTGGCCGGCATACGCTAGCCACACGTTGAGTGATAACTGTAGGGAGCAAGGGGATTGTGGGTAGCTCATGTTTTGGTTTTAAAATGGTTGTGTTATGTCTTTACGTTTTAGTAGTTAAGCTAATGTTATGTGTTTATGTTTCTTTAAGTTGTCTTAGTTCAGGTTATGGGGGTAGGGGGAATGTTAAAATGCCTACCGTGACCGAGCCTTGCGTGGCCGGAGGATGTGTTCATTGTTGATAGTTGAAGGAGGTAAGAAAAATAAAGGGTGACGTTCCTGGAGTCGTGCGGTGTATGGGGCACGGGAACTCTCCGGTAAAATCAATCTCTGTCTCTTGCCATCTTCTTCTGGCTGAGCTCGCCACAATATTTTAGCAATTACATTTACTTTTGATACCTACTTACGTATATTTCAAACCAAATACATTTAGACTTTTACAAGTAGTATTTTACTGGGTGACTTTTATTTTCCTTGAGTCGTTTTCTATTACGATTTATTTTACTCAAGTATGACACTTGAGTAGGTTTTCCCACCACTACTTATATGAAAGATACGTTCCTTATGTTTCTAAAACCGTAAACGATGCGTGTTAACGTTTACACAGCCAGTCGGACGATACTATAGTCAATGGGCGCTAAAAGGTAACGTTAGGTAGCTTAAGTCTATGAATGGTGTATCTGTATCTAGTTAACGTTAGCTACTAGTTTAAGATGAATCGCGTGGTCATCTCAATATCATTCATAATTGGTGTAGCGCTAGCTAAATTAGTTAAATCAATGTATTAGGTAATTGCTAGCTATATGCCCACTGAGTGAGCCCATTAGCCAATGTTAATGTTAGAGCGAAGGCTAACTAAATCCTCCATTCGGTCCCGTTTCCAACTTGCTAGCTAACTTAGCTAGTTGCTGTGGTGTTAGCACAGCGCAGTGCAGTTGAAAAGTGGTGAGCTAACGTTACCTAGAATACAACAACACAAATAGTGAGACATCGTTCCAACAAAGCACATACCCGACTAACTTCGTCCAGCAATTTCCAAGGAACTTGTAGCTTCGTTTAATTCAATTCCACACTTGTCGGTCGCCCCCTCCCTCTACCTTGCTGTCCGCGGGCAGCGGCTCCCTCGTTGCCTTGAAAGTAATAACAATATGGCTACAGGGAGTAGTGGCGTCACTTGACTTGTTCAAAAAGATGGGAGTGAGTGTAAGGCTGGGCTGGGACGGGCCATAGAGAAGATCTAGTGGAGAAGATAACTGACTGGACTTCCTAGAGAGTAAATACTCAGATCATGTTGCACTACTTAGATGTTTCTCACTCCTGTCAGATCTTACAATGCCTGGATAGGTATTTATCAGCTAAACACATATAGGTCGCATTCCCCTGCTCAGAGGTTGCACTCATCAACCAATGGTTGCGTGCCACTTCATTGACTGACAGATTGCTATAACATATAATGTGGTTAGCTAAAACTTAAAATACACTATATATACAAAAGTCTGTGGACACCCTTTCAAATTAGTGGATTCAGCTATTTCAGCCACACCTGTTGCTGACAGGTGTATAAAATGTTGCACACGGCCATACTATCTCTATAGACAAACATTGGCAGTAGAATGGCCTTCCTAAAGAGCTCAGTGACTTTAATGTGTCAACGTCACAGGATGCCACCTTTCCAACAAGTCAGTTTGTCAAATTTCTGCCCTGCTAGAGCTGCCCCGGTCAACTGTAAGTGTTGTTATTGTGAAGTGGAAATGTCTTGGAGTAACAACGGCTCAGCCGCGAAGTGGTAGGCCACACAAGCTCACAGAACGGGACCTCCTAGTGCTGAAATTGTCTGTCCTCGTTTGCAACACTCACTACGGGTTCCAAACGTCCTCTGGAAGCAACATCAACGGGAGCTTCATGAAATGGGTTTCCATGGCAGAGCGGCTGCACACAAGCCTAAGATCACCATCCGCAATGCCAAGCGTCGGCTGGAGTGGTGTAAAGCTCGCCGCCATTGGACTCTGGAACAGTGGAAACGGGTTCTCTGAAGTGATGAATCCCGCTTCACCATCTGGCAGTCCAAATCTGGGTTTGGTGGATACCAGGAGAACTCTACATCCCCGAATGCATAGTGCCAACTGTAAAGTTTGGTGGAGGAGGAATAATGGTCTGGGGCTGTTTTTCATGGTTCGGGCTAGGCCCCTTAGTTCCAGTGAAGGGAAATCTTAACACTACAGCATACAATTACATTCAACTTTGTGGCAACAGTCTGGGGAAGGCCCTTTCCTTTTTCAGCATGACAATGCCCCTGTGCACAAAGCGAGGTACATACAGAAATGGTTTGTTGAGATCGGTGTGGAAGAACTTGACTGGCCTGCACAGAGCCCTGACCTCAATCCCATCGAACACCTTTGGAATTAATTGGAAAGCCTACTGTGAGCCAAGCTTAATCACCCAACATCAGCGGCCGACCTCAATGATGCTCAAGTGGCTGAATGGAAGCAAGTCCGTGTAGCAATGTTACAACATCTAGTGGAAAGCCTTCCCAGAAGAGTGGACGCTGTTATAACTCAATATTAATGCCCATGATTGTGGAATGAGATGTTCGACGAGCAGGTGTCCACATACTTTTGGTCACATAGTGTACCTATCCAGGCATTGTAAGATTTGGCATGTGTCACCAACACCTGGTCAGAGGAACGCGTCCCAGATGTTATAGCAATGTTTCAGTCGATGGCACAGTCGACGATGTGGCACGCAACCATTGTTTTTTTTCCTGTTGTCTCACCTTATGGTGCTTTCAAGACAACTGGGAACATGGAGAAAAAAACAACACAGCATTAGCTTAGGAACGGACTCACTAACCCCCCCAGCCCCAATTCTCACTAACAGGGATATATTTATTTCAGCTCATGAAACATGGGACCAATACTTTACATGTTGCTTTTATATATTTTTGTTCAGTGTAGTTAAGAGGATCAGGAGAAATGCCCCATCCTTGCTCCTCTCTAATCCTTATCCTCCAATGCCTAGATCTTTAAATAAGGAACACACTCTTAATAGAGGTGAATATAGCCTGGAGGGTCATGTAAGGATGGACAACCATCTAGTATACACCGACATAGCACTAGTAGGTCAGGGATATCCAAGAACACTTCTCAGAAAACATGTTCCAGTACAATTAATTGTACATTTAATTCAGTGCACCTAAATGTGTCACACTTTCATAAGGAGCGTATTCCTTGGTTCTGAATTAGAGCATAGAGCCAGGCTAGGAATTAGAGCATAGACCCAGGCTAGGAATTAGAGCATAGAGCCAGGCTAGGAATTAGAGCATAGAGCCAGGCTAGGAGTTAGAGCATAGAGCCAGGCTAGGAATTAGAGCATAGAGCCAGGCTAGGAATTAGAGCATAGAGCCAGGCTAGGAGTTAGAGCATAGAGCCAGGCTAGGAATTAGAGCATAGAGCCAGGCTAGGAGTTAGAGCATAGACCCAGGCTAGGAGTTAGAGCATAGACCCAGGCTAGGAATTAGAGCATAGAGCCAGGCTAGGAGTTAGAACATAGAGCCAGGCTAGGAGTTAGATCATAGACCCAGGCTAGGAATTAGAGCATAGAGCCAGGCTAGGAATTAGAGCATAGACCCAGGCTGGGAATTAGAGCATAGAGCCAGGCTAGGAATTAGAGCATAGAGCCAGGCTAGGAATTAGAGCACAATGATAATGCACTGATTACCATCTGAACTACATTGACTGATCATAAACACACACAACAGGTAAAATTGTAGTCCATAAAAACTGGTGTGTAGAGACTAGAGCCAGTTCAATTGGAACTCTGGTGACTACAAGGAAAAGACTCATTCCAAAAAAATCATTTTTGAGCAAAGACTTTTTTCATTGTTCCCCTTTAATCAGGGACTGATTTAAACCTGGGACACAGGGTGTCTGCAATTCATTATCATGTAGAACAGAAAACCAGCAGGAGGTGAATACCTTTGCTCTTGACTCTCCAGGTAGCTTGTAATGGAAATTTAGGGAATTTACACAAAGTACCCTTTTAACCAAAGCCGTGTTTGTATTTTTTTATCTCATCTCCATGATAAGTGATAAGACTTCTGAAGTTTTCCCTTTTTGACGTTCCACGTGTGTTCTTCTGAAGTTTTCCAGTTTTGACGTTCCACATGTGTTCTTCTGAAGTTTTCCAGTTTTGACGTTCCACATGTGTTCTTCTGAAGTTTTCCCGTTTTGACGTTCCACATGTGTTTTGGGCCCTGTTGTTGTTCATGTTTATCTCCTATCACTGTTAATTGCTTTCTTACTTGGTTCAGATTACCATTAGAAAATGTCCAAGGAAATGTATTAACATTGCTCTAGCTTCATTTCCCCCTGTGCTCGTAACCCTATCATGCCGTGCACCTGATTACACCCCCCTCCCTGTCTGAAACAGGTGTGTCTGTCTGCGTTGGTGTGTCTCCCTATGTGATCTCCAGAATGTCTCCCTGGCTTGTTGTCGAGGAAGTGCTCCTCTCAGTGACTAATGCTTCGAACACACTGCGTCATTGCGTTTTGGTACACCAGAAGTACATTCATTTCCAATGGAACGCTGCGTTTGCCTTGCAGCATTGCGTTGCAGAGGCAGTTGCAGTGCGTTCTGTGTGGTGCATACGTTGGATTTATCGAACGTATGCGTCAAACTGTATGCGTAAACGGGTTGACAGAAATGGTAGCAGAAGGTGAATGTTAAACTTTTGTTGCACACGTATCTAGATGATGCTGCATATTATTTTGGGCAATGACGCTATCGGTGTGTTCAAGGCATGAGGCTGTGGTGGAATGGATGACTCAGCATAATTTATGACCGGGAGGCCCCCATTGATTTTGTTAGCGCAATAAAATACAAATAAATTCCCCTCATGGTTTTTGGTGGCCCTACTCCCATCAAAGTTGCCCACCCCTTATCTGGTTAGGCTGGCCAACCACCTGCTCATGTTGATATGCTGGTATGCTGGTGATTTGTATTTTTATTTATTTTATTTTACCTATATTTAACCAGGTAGGTCAGTTGAGAACAAGTTCTCATTTACAACTGCGATCTGGCCAAGACAAAGCAAAGCAGTGAGACAAAAACAACAACACAGAGTTACACATGGGAAATAAACAAACGTACAGTCAATAACACAATAGAAAATCTATATACGTAGTGCAAAATGCAGTAAGGTTAGGAAGATAGGACAATAAATAGGCCATAGTGGCGAAATAAATTACAGATTAGCATTAACACTGGAATGATGGAATGTGCAAATGATGATGTGCAAATAGAGATACTAGTGTAAAATGAGTGGAAGTAAAAAATAAATATGGGGATGAGGTAGTAGGGTGGGCTATTTACAGAAGGGCTATATACAGGTGCAGTGATCGATAAGCAGCTTTGACAGCTGATGCTTAAAGTTAGTGAGGGAGATGGGAACCTCTAGCTTCAAGGATTTTTGCAATTCGTTCCAGTCATTGGCAGCAGAGAACTGGTGACCAGTTTATGTTGGTGATTCTGGTATGTTGGTGACCAAGCTGGTCCATGCTGGTCCAGCATGGTCTAGCTAGCTGGTCAAGCTGGTCTGGCAAAACCACGCCCATCATTATCATATTTCCCAGCAAGCTCTTTTGCAGTTTGATTTTTGTTTGTTGTGTTTTTTCATGTACATTGATTGATTAATTACGGTTAGCTGGACTTATTGCACCTGTTACTGAAATGGTTGTTCCAGTTTAGATGGTTTAGGCAGTCACGTTTATTCATCTTTTTACCCTGGCAGTCATTCTGAATGCAGATTGTGGGTGTTGGATATACACATTCTGGCTGAATTCCAATAGGAATTAAACATCACTTTGCAAACATCATAATGTGACTGGCAGGCCTGAGGTGGCCACTGTATTATATACACTGAGTGTACAAAACATCAGGAACACCTGCTCTTTCCATGACATAGACTGACCAGGTGAATGCTATGATCCATTATTAATGTCACCTGTTAAATCCAATTCAATCAGTGTAGATGAAGGGGAGGAGACAGGTAAAATAAGGATTTTTAAGCCTTAAGACAATTAAGACATTGATTGTGTGCCATTCAGAGGGTTAATGGACAAGACAGACGATTTACGTGTCTTTGAACAGGGTATGGTTAGTAGGTTTTTAGGTGCACCGGTTTGTGTCAAGAACTGTGATGCAGCTGGGTTTTTCACGCTCAACAGTTTCCCATGTGTATCAAGAACAGTTCACTACCCAAAGGACATCCAGCCAACTTGACACAACTGTGGAAAGCATTGGAGTCAACATGGGCTAGCATCCTTTTGGAATGCTTTTGACACATTGTAGTGTCCATGCCCTAATGAATTGAGGCTGTTCTGAGGGCAAAAGGAGGGGGTAACTCAATATTAGGAAGGTGTTCTTAATGTTTGGTACACTCCATGTATGCAATATAATTCATTAAGCATTTTGATGCCATGCTGGTCACCAGTGTCCAAAACACAGCAAAGGCTAGCCACTAGCAAAAACACGGTGAAGGCTGGTCACCAGCAAAAACCGAGCTAAGGCTAGTGACCAGTGTCCAAAACACAGTGAAGACTGATGATCAGCCTGTGCTGTTTTTTTTCAGCACTGAGAAATATGACTACACAATGATGACAACATAGTGAAAACAAACATGCCTTATAGCTAGTACGCAATACAGCTAATAACCACTGTAGCATAAACCACTGTACTAAACCATGCTTAGCGATTGTCCTCCATCTGTCACTCAAAACCAAACCCACATCTTCAACCCCCATTCCCAAACCCCCACTCCTACACACCCTCAGCTGGAGGATGGGGGAAGCTATAGCGGCAGCGCTGGTCTTTCCCGAGAGAAATTGGTGCATGTCATGGTCAAAACCAATGAATCTGACTCTGACTTGACTCACTTGGTGCTGTCTGTTGACATGTAGGCCCAGCGATGGAAATAAGTGCCCTTGCGTCGTTTGTCTCTGTGTCATGCACTTAACAAGCGGTTCCTACTTCTATCTCTCCCTTTCTCTCTTGTTACACTTAATATCACTGATCTGTCCTGCCATCTCATTGCTCATTTTCAGACTGATTTGGAGATAACGGCAATATTGACTGTTGCATCTGGTGAGATGGACATGATGCCAGCTGCACGTCTTCCTCTCTATCAAAAGGAGGAGATGAATTGTGTACTTGTGTTATTGAGACTTGTGACATTTACAGAGTTTCACATCCCCATTGGCTGGTAAACCGGGTCGATACTGGTTGGAAAATTAACTGATCAGTGCTGTACGTCCAATTTTCAAGGTTCCAACCTTGGGAGACTTAACACATTGTTTATGTGCACGTTTTTACATTTCTCCCCCTAAACACTACTCTCAGTTACCTTTACTTTTTCAAAGGTTGCCATCTATGAGGATTCATAAAAGTCTGTTAGAACTTTGGAGTGACAAAGTCAGCTCCCACCGTAGTGAGTTTATGTGTCACTAGCTGTGTCTCTGGGTCACAACTGATGGAGGTAGATGCTTTTTTCCCTCTGTGATCCTCTGCTATTTCAGAACCTCTCACCATGACCAAATAAAACCCTTTAGAATTTTGATTGGTCACATAGATTAGAGCCATTAAAAGGACATTGAGGTTCGAGAGTTAACAGAATGTCTCACTGCTGCTTCCTAGTGACGGTTTCTAATAGTCATACTCATCACATCTGTTTATTTTGTGACACATTCCAGAAATATGTTGTGCACTGTGGAATGTACCCTATACAGCACATTGGAGATTACAATTACAAGTTATTTTAATTGACAGATGATTAAAAACAAAGAAATCACAACAACAAAAAAATGTATTTTTCACCCCATCTCCAGTGGGAAATTGCCAACAGGATAATATTAATTTAGCATGGCTGATCTTTATCAATTCCAAATAATCATAATACTGTATATGAGTCTGACATTTGTACTGTTAGCCCCATCTATTTTAGCCCATCTATATTGATCAAATACACATTGTCACAAAATATCTTGTTATATAAAATATATTCAGATATAGATTGCATGTGTACGTTTATGATTTCTTATGTAGAAGTTATCAACAAATTCACTGCAACCCAGTGTTTATGGAGCTTTGCAGAGCAGGGTCCTGAGTCACACGTTGTGACCCTGGATTATGGATTATTACCACTACACTACACACAGTATAGCATGAGATTATTATTTAGTTTTTCCGTGTCCACTTCTGCCTGAACAGAGCTAAAGCCCGAACAGAGCTAAAGCCGAATGTCCATGTTACAGACTACTTAGACAATCATGTTTAATCAGTGTGCAGTAATGTATGATCTTAGTCAGCCAAACCACACCACCCTTCGTCCTTCTACTGGTTTTCATGTAGCAGGGTCAGAACTAGTATACTGTAGGTAGGGAGATGGATGGGTAGACAAAATCAGGTTGCTGTTGTTGGAGAACTAGGGCCAATAATCTGGAGACCCCAACACCGTAGGGTAGTGATAGCGGACAAATAGGGGTTTTAATAGTCCTGGCTAAATTCAGAACCTGGTCCCTCAAACCATTTCATCCAACTAATACTTTCCTCCTCATCTCCTCATCTCTCCACTGGAGATTATATAAATTGGCAGGTTTGTCATCCCAAAAGTGTGCAAAGCAAACCTCATATGTCATAAAGACAATTGAAACATAAATTATTATCATCAAAGACATCAGCCAATGGGGTTGAAGCTGCCTGAGTAAGAATGTAATCTCTAGTGTTGACTATAATATTCGACCATGCAGTGCACATACAGTCATACTGAATTCAAGCCCTATACGAAGTCATATAATCCCGGACTGACTGGGTCTGGTCTCCATGAGTCATCTGAAAAAGTGGGTTTGAGAATAGTAATCTGTCAGATTTCATTATATTATGAGAGGGATTATATATGGAATATTTAAATTGGAGCAAAAGATGCAGCCACTGTGTAGGCCTATATGCGCCCAATACACATATTGGGGAATTGTATATCTAATAATTAGAAAATGAGTTTAAGGTGAGTGAGTTGTTTCTACAATCTGCAATAATTACTCTTATAATTGAGATTAGCCTACTGTATAAAAAGTAGCCTAGAATATTATTTGTTTTCAGCAGTGGGGAACCGTCAGGGCCCTTTACGCCCTCAGAGAGGGCCTAAGGATAGATACAATCTGTATATATTTTTTATATATTATTATTATTTATATTTTATAATTTGTTTTCATTGATTTAATATTTTATTTTTGTCTTAATTGTAATGATCAATTAAATTGATCAAAAAAATATCCAATCAGAATTTTTCATTGGTAGTCTCTTGGTAGAAATCATCTAGCTGGGCTCAACGCTCATTGGCTAGGCCCTCAGGCTTTGAATAAAAGCCACCAGCTAATGTAATTGACATTGACTTCAATTAGAGCAGCATTTTTCGAATGAATACAATTAGTAAAATATGATTTCAACTTTAGATCCCTGGTTGTGTGGTAAAAACAAAGGTAATGACGTTGCAATTGGAAGTACTAGGTACATGACATTTTCGTGTTGTGGTGCACTTTTTTATTGTCGCATGCTGGAGATAGAACATCGAATACAGCACAACCTTTTTTATTTTTTATTTAACCTTTATTTTACTAGGCAAGTCAGTTAAGAACAAATTCTTATTTACAATGACGGCCTAGGAACAGTGGGTTAACTGCCTTGTTCAACTGCCTAACACTCTAACCATTAGGCTACCTGCCGCCCTGACAGCATATACTGTCCGTGGGTTTGAAACAATGTGAGTAGTTGTGTGGTTGAATTTATTCCACCACTATAGTGACTGTTTGTTTTGGCAAATGTTTCTTTGAAACGACACAACCATATTTTCTTCTAACGTGGTTCATGTAATCGATATTTGCAACCGTTGTGTATGTGTGCTGCTTCTGTGAGCAACAGCCGAGGCGTGGCTTAGGACCGTTTGACTCTGTCGTCAAATAATTGCTTCTCCTACATAGGTCTGAAAAAAAAAAGGTTTCAAGTCATGCTCTGTATACACAGGCATCAGAGTTCTCTATCTATATGTATGACGACATATTATAAAATATTAGGGTTGCAAGACTTCAGTTACGAAATCCACTACACATAATATAATCGCTTTACTCGTAGTGACAACTCGACGCGAGACAGCACAGCGCGTGACATGTCCTGGAGTCAAGTCTGTTTTATCACAGATGCTCATGCAGTTGAAGAGAGGACGATCGTCATCATTATTACAGTAACTTCAGCTCATGGTCTATTTCTCACATAGACCAACCATGCTGCCGGAGGCAACCGAGCCTACGAACAGTACTTTGTGTTGCTGTACTCTGACCAACAAGATTTTGATGGTCGTTTTTATGATCGTCTTGATTTTTGCTATCTTCTTCGGCAACTCTTTGACTTTAGCCGTAGTGTGCGGGACTAAGCACTTTCATACGCCCCAGGGATATCTGAAAGCGTCGCTGGCGGTGGCTGACTTGGCCGTAGGGATATTTGTGGTGCCACTCTCGGTTTACGCAGAGGTGTCGCTAATGTTGAACGACTCCGCGCCAGAATGGATCGTGAACAATTCACAAGCAACAACGTTTCACCCGTGCAATTTAATTGGCCCCATTTTCGCTGGCTGCACCTTGGTGTCCATTACGACTATATTTTTCCTCACTATCGAACGGAGCATCGCAGTTTTGAGGCCGCTGCACAAGGAATCCGTCATTACGCGCAAACGGACCACTATCCTCATACTCTTCTCATGGGTGGGAAGTTTCTTTCTGGCAGTGTCTCCTATGATGTTCAGCAATAAAATTGCCCTTGAATATAACATTTGTAGTAGAATGTGCAATTACGCACTGGGCACCATGGACGCGTTTCCTTCCCAGGCGTGGAACATTCTCCTGCTCTTTCCCGCGTTTGATTTCACACTCCTTGGTGGAACCGTGGTGATAAATATAATTTCATTGTCTAGCATACGCCAGAATTCAAAGCAGAGAAAACATCTGGCTGAAAGCGAATGCCAAAGCGGCTCCAAACCTACTTTCTCCGATATCAAGGCAGCCAAAACCATAGGGACATTAACGCTGGCTTTTACGGCATCATTCACCCCAATTGCTGTCTTTGTCGTGGGAAATGTTATTGGAAACGAATGGTGCAACTTTTCGCTTTTTGCTTTTTGGATACTGACTACGAATAGCTGTTGGAATGTCATAATATACAGCGTGGGAGACCAGAAGTTTAGGCTGCGCGCGCACAAGCTTTTGATTCCTTCCCAAATCAAGAATGTCCCCAAGACCTCAAAAACGGTGGAAATGTTGTCTTAATCTTATTTTGACATATCTGCACATGTCGGAATGACGGACTTATGATAAAGGGACCAAAGACAATGTAATAACGAAAGAAGAGCAGCCTACAGAGAAATGCTAGGCACACACCTGTTAGGGCAGGGATTATAATTTTTTCTTGAGCGGATGGTAAATGGCCTAGAACATAATTACAAATAATTTGAAAAACCCAGCAGCATTGCAGTTCTTGACACAAACCAGTGCGCCTGGCACCTACTGCCATAACCCGTTCAAAGGCACTTACATGTTTTGTCTTGCCCATTTACCCTCTGAATACCACAGATACACAATCCATGTCTCAATTGTCTCAAGGCTTAAAAATCTTTCTTTAACTTTTCTCCTCCCCTTCCAACACAACACCCCTTCATCTACACAGAAGTGAATTTAACAAGTGACATCAATAAGCGATCATGTTTTGTATACTCGGTGTATATTTCTCTATTACGCGTGGGAATACTTAAAATAAAAATCACTTTAAGCTGATTTGCTGGTGTTTTTACAGTCTTTTGTGTCCAACAATAAAAAAATATTAAACACTTGTATGTCTTGTGGATTGGTGGTGTGAAATTACGTTTTTATACATGATGGTATAGCAGCTTTGTCTTACTTAGGCTATGTCATGTTCAGTGCAAGCTTAGCCTATTTCATTTTGTGAAATTATTGTTTTCAGTCAGCAATACTTTTCTGTGTGTAAACTGTATGTACTACAATTCCTAAAATATGTTGGATTATTGACACAATGTGCTCGGACTATGAAAAATAGATGTATTTTTGTTACAAATACAATTTATGGAGCCTGTTTAGATGGAAGGAACTTGCACTCTCTGTTAACACCACAATCACAACGGGGAGCTACACCTCATCTCATTCTGATTGACCCTCTGCGCCCCAAAGTAGCCTATCTTAACATTAACAAGAACATGGCAACATATGAATTGGTTTTGTGTAGCCATTATGATAGTTGGATATTAAAATGGTAGGCTAAAAGGAATTAATACGATGATGATGATGAAGAAGGTGCGTGTTGCGTCTGTCCTGTTATAGGTGTCCTATAGGCAAGCCTAAGTGTCCATCATTGTCACTGATTACGCACACACCCACTCGTACAGCAC
The DNA here is from genome assembly GCA_023634145.1 of Thymallus thymallus. Taxonomy (NCBI): domain Eukaryota; kingdom Metazoa; phylum Chordata; class Actinopteri; order Salmoniformes; family Salmonidae; genus Thymallus; species Thymallus thymallus. The sequence goes on along the minus strand of CM042416.1, from coordinate 22,771,470 downwards.
ACACACCCTCAGGGAGAAAATATTCCATTGTTAATCTTGATCAGAGTTGGAATTTTTCTAAACCTCTTTCATTTCGTTTTGGGGATTATGGCTCGGCAGAGCTGCACTCAAGGGTTTCTTCTATGATATCCAGACTTGCGCTTGCCACCCTTCTCTGCAGCGGATGACCATTCACGAGAGCCATCACGCAATTTAAAATGTTATTCGACCCCCCCCCCACTTGCTGTGCGCTTAAAGGACTTTCCTAATTTCGCTTAGTAGATCTAGGAGCGTGCGTGCGCTTGGGTTTCTAGACCCCGGAAAAGCAACATACACAAGGTAGCGATATCAGACATTTTGTTGTTGTCCGTCTTTGTACTACACCTGGATTAAGGAGGAAAACTCTGGAAAGTGTGCCAATCATGTTTCCGTGCAGATGGTTTTTATCCCCTACCAAGGGTGAGTCTGCTTAGCCCCTTCTAAGGCCATGAGACCAATATATACCAAACCAAAATATAAACGCAACATGTAAAGTGTCGTTCCCATGTTTCATGATCTGAAATAAAATATCTCAGAAATGTTCCATACACACAAAAAGGTTATTTCTCTCAAATTTTGTGAACACATTTGTTTACATCCCTTTCAGTGAACATTTCTCATTTGCCAAGATAATCCATCCACCTGACAGGTGTGGCATATCAAGAAGCTGAGTGAACAGCATGATCATTACACAGGTGCACCTTGTGCTGGGGACACTAAAAGTCCACTAAAATGTGCAGTTTTGTCACACAACATGATGCCACAGATGTCTCAGGTTTTGAGGGAGCGTGCAATTGGCATGCTGACTGCAGGAATGTCCACCAGAGCTGTTGCCAGAGAATTGAATATTAATTTCTCTACCATAAACTGCCTCCAACGTCGTTTTAGAGAATTTGGCAGTATGTCCAAATTCTTTCTCTATCACACACACACACACACACACACACCCACACACACACACACACATTGAAGTTACCTTCAATCCTCTTCAGAAAGACACAATAGTTCTACTGAAATAACCTATGATTATGGGTCCCTCACTAGCTGAAAGGCAACACAGCGCTGACATGCCTCAGACTTAATTTTTGTACTGTTTTTTTGTTGTTTACATGAAAAGGCCCATGTTCACTTCACTTCAATAAATAGCTTTTAAAATGTAAAGTGCAAAACAAATTATGTGAGTAATTATGGGAAGAAATCTGTTATCAAGAAGTAGCCTCTAAAGTGATTATAGCAGGCTACATGCTTCTAAATTATTCACACAAAAGCTAAAAAGGGTAAGAGTTCAAAAAGTACATTTGATCTTTCCGTCAAGCACTTTCACAGCCTATCACATACAGTGTCACTATGGGGTGAACTCCACTTTGACAACAATTATGTGAAAAGTAGGCTTACTGGGTGACAAAAATAAGTTAGCAGAACGCAGGGCGATTTTCATTGCACTCATAACCCCAGAGTGTACAAAGGAGAACATCCAGTCATACATTATTTCATTTTCTTCATTTTCTTCATTTGACACTCCTAAATGACAAAACCCTATCAGATTTTCAAGTGTATGTGTCCAGTGCTTATAAAAAACACTATGGTATTTTCCCATGCACACCACGTTTATCTCTATTGCCCCTAATATGAGATTTGCATAAAGGGCGGCAGGTAGCCTAGAGGTTAGAGGTTAGAGCGTTGGCCCAGTAACCGAAAGGTCTCTGGTTCGAATATCCGAGCCGACAAGGTGAAACACCTGTTGATGTGTCCTTGAGCAAGGCACTTAACCCTAATTTGCTCCACGTGCTGACCCTGTAGGTAGGCCGTCATTGTAAATAAGAATTTGTTCTTAACTGACTTGCCTAGTTAAATAAAGGTTAAATAAACAAATATACAGTGGGGAGAACAAGTATTTGATACACTGCCGATTTTGCAGGTTTTCCCACTTACAAAGCATGTAGAAGTCTGTAATTTTTCTCATAGGTACTCTTCAACTGTGAGTTCATCATTTTTCAAAAATCCAGAAAATCACATTGTATGATTTTTAAATAATTAATTTGCATTTTATTGCATGACATAAGTATTTGATACATCAGAAAAGCAGAACTTAATATTTGGTACAGAAACCTTTGTTTGCAATTACAGAGATCATACGTTTCCTGTAGTTCTTGACCAGGTTTGAACACACTGCAGCAGGGATTTTGGCCCACTCTTCCATACAGACCTTCTCCAGATCCTTCAGGTTTCAGGGCTGTCGCTGGGCAATATGGACTTTCAGCTCCCTCCAAAGATTTTCTATTGGGTTCAGGTCTGGAGACTGGCTAGGCCACTCCAGGACCTTGAGATGCTTCTTACGGAGCCACTCCTTAGTTGCCCTGGCTGTGTGTTTCGGGTCGTTGTCATGCTGGAAGACCCAGCCACGACCCATCTTCAATGCTCTTACTGAGGGAAGGAGGTTGTTGGCCAAGATCTCGTGATACATGGCCCCATCCATCCTCCCCTCAATACGGTACAGTCGTCCTGTCCCCTTTGCAGAAAAGCATCCCCAAAGAATGATGTTTCCACCTCCATGCTTCATGCTTCATGGTTGGGATGGTGTTCTTGGGGTTGTACTCATCCTTCTTCTTCCTCCAAACACGGCGAGTGGAGTTTAGACCAAAAAGCTCTATTTTTGTCTCATCAGACCACATGACCTTCTCCCAGTCCTTCTCTGGATCATCCATATGGTCATTGGCAAACTTCAGACGGGCCTGGACATGCGCTGGCTTGAGCAGGGGGACCTTGCGTGCGCTGCAGGATTTTAATCCATGACGGCGTAGTGTGTTACTAATGGTTTTCTTTGAGACTGTGGTCCCAGCTCTCTTCAGGTCATTGACCAGGTTCTGCCGTGTAGTTCTGGGCTGATCCCTCACCTTCCTCATGATCATTGATGCCCCACGAGGTGAGATCTTGCATGGTGCCCCAGACCGAGGGAGATTGACCGTCATCTTGAACTTCTTCCATTTTCTAATAATTGTTGCCTTCTCACCAAGCTGCTTGCCTATTGTCCTGTAGCCCATCCCAGCCTTGTGCAATCCCAGCCTACAATATTATCCCTGATGTCCTTACACAGCTCTCTGGTCTTGGCCATTGTGGAGAGGTTGGAGTCTGTTTGATTGAGTGTGTGGACAGGTGTCTTTTATACAGGTAACAAGTTCAAACAGGTGCAGTTAATACAGGTAATGAGTGGAGAACAGGAGGGCTTCTTAAAGAAAAACTAACAGGTCTGTGAGAGCCGTAATTCTTACTGGTTGGTAGGTGATCAAATACTTATGTCATGCAATAAAATGCAAATTAATTATTTAAAAAACATACAATGTGATTTTCTGGATTTTTGTTTTAGATTCCGTCTCTCACAGTTGAAGTGTACCTATGATAAAAATTACAGACCTCTACATGCTTTGTAAGTAGGAAAACCTGCAAAATCGGCAGTGTATCAAATACTTGTTCTCCCCACTGTATATAAAGAGGCCATGACTAAGGGGTGTAAGTTAGAGTTGCTGTCTTTCTCAGCAAGTTGTCATGAAATATTGATTCAGTCGGTTGCTCCTTTTTTGATAAATTAACATGTATTTGATTTAGCATGCACTCTCTTCTGCATTATTTACAGTATATTCAGTATACAATTGCTGGGATTGATGCCATTTATATATCTTGTAGGCTACATCAAGTCCATAATGTTCACCAAGTGTTAAAAACCAGTAAACCACACAACAGTATAACTTCATGAAATACCCAAGTTCTCTGAATAAACCCATACAAACTTGAGGATCTTATGTAACATCACAGTAATAACATCTACAGTAGGTTGCCATGGAAAATAATAGAAGAGAAGCAGGTGGTGGCTTTGTACTGTTCTGCTAACAACAGTGTGTATTTAAAGTAATTGTCCAGTGATTCCAGATTTCTATGAAATATGACCTATAATGAATTACAATAGGAGTGAAATAGTTTTAATTCCCCAAAATGGTATACCGGTCATTAAAAATATTAATGCAAGTAGACAGCTGATTGGTCAGCTCATATTCCTCTCGACCGTATTTGACCTGCTCATCCTCCTCAGAATATAAACTTTTAAAAGTGACATATTCACTGGATAGTTACTTTAAGAAGTACATCAAATCTATGACTGATTGTAGTGTTTGTTCGGTGCATGTGTGAGGACTTTTCAGGTGGTTTAGGTGTTAGTCTTTTGTGTGGGAACCAGGGAGCATTAAGTACTTCCCAGAGATACATTTTGTAATCTCCATAAAACCTTACTGAGTGTGTCCAGCAGGATACGTCTGAAATAAGTTCAGCTTTTATTTCTTTCATCACATTCCCAGTGGGTCAGATGTTTGCATGCACTTAATTAGTATTTGGTAGCATTGGCTTTAAATTGTTTAACTTGGCTTTTTCTTTGCAACTCTGCCTAGAAGGCCAGCATCCCGGAGTCACTTCTTCACTGTTGACGTTGAGACTGGTGTTTTGCAGGTACTATTTAATGAAGCTGCCAGTTGAGGACTTGTGAGGCGTCCGTTTCTCAAACTAGACACTTTAATGTACTTGTCCTCTTTCTCAGTTGTGCATCAGGCCTCCCATTCCTCTTTCTATTCAGGTTAGAGCCAGTTTGCGCTGTTCTGTGAAGGGAGTAGTACACAGTCATTATGTTCAGTTAACTTTTCCTTCTTCGGTACAGGAACAATGGTGGCCATCTTGAAGCATGTGGGGACAGCAGACTGGGATATGGATAGATTGAATATGCCTGTAAACACACCAGCCAGCTGGTCTACGAATGCTCTGAGGACACAGCTTTCACTCATGTCGACCACGGAGGAGAGCCCACAGTCCTTGGTAGCGGGCCGCGTCGCGGGCACTGTGTTATCCTCAAAGCGGGCAAAGAAGGTGTTTAGCCTGTCTGGAAGCAAGACGTCGGTCTCGGCAACATGGTTGGTTTTCCTTTTATAATCCGTGATTGTCTGTAGTCCCTGCCACATACGTCTCGTGTTGGCATTCTCTAAATGTGAATATTGGGCTTCAAAATAGAAAAATGATGAACTCAGTTTATTCCATTATCTATTCCCAGAATACACTAATCTGTTGATTTCCCTTATCTCATTATGCAACCCTAATGAGGGAATGTGGCAGTAAAAAGGTTTTCAATCTGAGGTTGGCATGAACATATCTGCACGCACGCGCATACAGGGCGGGAGCCGTCGAGCATCTTTTCAAGTTGGTAAGCATCAGGAGCCTCCCTACTCGCCCACCACTTCCTTTGAAGAAGTTGAACAGAACAGCCAGAGTTTACTAGTTACTCCTCCTAACCCCTTGTTCTTCACACTTTTATATGATCATGTTTCCTATCAGATACGTTCTCAACGTCGGTTTCAGCAGTCACAATAGATCCCACAGAATTAGATAACGGTCTGTGTTTCCGTGTGTGACTGGCCATATGGTCATTTACAGCGGCGTCATGCCCAAAGGGGTTCACAGGGGTACATGCCACCTCAGATCTGTCCCATTTAAAAACAATTACATAAGTGTTGTTTCTCTGTACTACTACTAGCTACCTAGCATTTTATGAAGTTGGCTTTAGCTAGCCCAGATCGGGAACCTACCCCCCAACCTCATAACTAGCTACCAAGAAGCCATTTCAGGCTATCAATCAAGTTACAGTAGCTAGCTTGTCCAACTACAGGTAACTGCCAAAATAAAATAAACGCTAACATAAGTGTCTTAATAGGGTGTTGGGCTGCCACAAGCCAGTACAGCTTCAATGCACCTTGGCATAGATTCTAAATGTCGGGAACTCGAATAGAGGGACACGACACCATTCTTCTTCCACGAGAAATTCTCAAGCGCCACTACAGAATCTCCCAGAAGTGTTCAATTGGGTTGAGATCTGGTGACGGAGACCACCATGGCATACTGCTTACATCGTTTTCATGCTCATCAAACAATTCAGTGACCACTCGTGCCCTGTGGATCCGGGTATTGTCATCCTATGGGGGCAGAGCCATGGTAGCCGAAATACAGAATTTTTATACATGACCCTAAGCATGATGGGATGTTAATTGCTTAATTAACTCAGGAACCACACCTGTGTGGAAGCACCTTTCAATATATTTTGTATCCCTCATTTACTCAAGTGTTTCCAGTCAGGAGGATACAGACAGCTCAAGAGGTAAATGGCAAATGGTGGTCACACCAGATACTATTGTGTAATTTCCAATTCTTTATAGTTATTGTTTAATTTCCAATTCTTTATAGCTCCCTGAATATATTCAGCTTTGTATGTTTTAAAGCAGAGACAAGATCTCTTTGTCCTCAGCAGATGAGGGTAGGGTGTAGGCAGCGCCCTACCAGTCAGCAGTCTGACCCTTGACCAGAGAAAATGAACCAGTCAGGAGACTCTTCCCAGGGATAAAGGCTTCTTATGAACCTCCCATTCTTCTGACTTACATCTAGACATGTATTAAAGAACATGTGGTTATGATAAAGCCCTCAGCTATATGATGGGGTGAGGGGGGGGTCAGTTCTGCTCCTACCGTTGTAAATTGACTTCACCTCCAGGTACAACCCTAGTTGCAGGAATAAATAGGCTAACTGTTTGTAAAGGCAATTATGGTGGGAAATGACCAGAGCATGATGAAGAGCAGGATGCAGAGTCAGGAGGTGGCCCTATTAGATCTTGAGAAAAGAGATTGACTGTGCCACTATTGTCTTCTAAAAGGGGTTTGGAGACCCGTGATGGGGAAAGAATAGAACTAGTATAGCCCAGTGGGTGTGGCCAAATGTGTTCTAAAACTGTATAAAAAACAGAACTTTGAGATGTACGGGAGTGGTTTCCTGCAGGTCACTCGGCTTCATTGTCTTTTTGCAATAAAGTCTATCTTGCTTCTACAAACTCCAGAAGTGCTTTCATTTTTTAGTAAGAGGAAGAGTTTTTTCCACTACAATACTGACTAGTTTTCTGATCCACACTCCTACCTTTTTTTACAAGGTAGGTATCTGTGACCAACCGATGCATATCTGTATTCCCAGTCATGTGAAATTCATAGATTAGGGCTAAATTAATTTATTTCAATTGACTGATTAATTTACAGTTCATATAACTCAGTAAAGTATGAAATTGTTGCATTTATATTTTTGTTCAAAACAGAATGGATTGAGAGCCGGGATGGACCTATATTTCCTGCAATATGGAATTAGTAGGCTTTTGACTAAACAGGGAACCTTGTCAAGTCACGTAGGGTTCAGCACACAATTTTAATTGAATCACAATAGGTTGTGCATCTCAGCAATTAATTTAGCTTGACAATCCCATCAAATGCAATTCTGCATTTCAAATCAAAATGTATTTGTCACCTGCGCCGAATACAACAGGTATACAACCTTACCGTGAAATGTTTACTTACAAGCCCTTAACCAACAATGTAGTTCAAGAAAGAGTTAATAAAATATTTACTAAATAAACTAAAGTAAAAACTAAATTTTAAAAAAGTAACAATAACGAGGCTATACATTTGAAGTCGGAAGTTTAAACTTCATTAAAACTCATTTTTCAACCACTCCACATATTTCATATTAACAAACTATAGTTTTGGCAAGTCAGTTAGGACATCTACTTTGTGCATGATTCTTCCAACAATTGTTTACAGATTATTTAACTTACAATTCACTATATCACAATTCCAGTTGGTCAGAAGTTTACATACACTAAGTTGACTGTGCCTTTAAACAGCTTGGAAAATTCCAGAAAATGTCATGGCTTTAGAAGCTTCTGATAGGCTAATTGACATTATTTGAGTCAATTGGAGGTGTACTTGTGGATGTATTTCAAGGCCTACCTTCAAACTCAGTGCCTCTTTGCTCGCCATCATGGTAAAATCTAAAGAAATCAGCCAAGACCTCAGGAAAAAAAATTGTAGACCTCCACAAGTCTGGTTCATCCTTGGGAGCAATTTCCAAACGCCTGAAGGTACCATGTTCATCTGTACAAACAATAGTACGTAAGTATAAACACCATGGGACCACGCAGCAGTCATACCGCTCAGGAAGGAGTAATGTTCTGTCTCCTAGAAATTAACGTACTTTGGTGCGAAAAGTGCAAATCAATCGAAGATCAACAGCAAAGGACCTTGTGAAGATGCTGGAGGAAACGGGTACAAAAGTATCTATATCCACAGTAAAATGAATCCTATAAATCGACATAACCTGAAAGGCCGCTCAGCGAGGAAGAAGCCACTGCTCCAAAACCGCTATAAAAAAAGCCTGACTACAGTTTGCAACTGCACATGGGGACAAAGATTGTACTTTTTGGAGAAATGTCCTCTGGTTTGATGAAACAAAAATAGAACTGTTTGGCCATAATGACCATCGTTATGTTTGGAGGAAAAAGGGTGAGTCTTGCAAGCCGAAGAACACCATCCCAACCGTGAAGCACGGGGGTGGCAGCATCATGTTGTGGGGGTGCTTTGCTGCAGGAGGGACTGGTGCACTTCACAAAATACATGGCATCATGAGGAAAGAAAATTATGTGGATATATTGAAGCAACATCTCAAGACATCAGTCAGGAAGTTAAAGCTTGGTCACAAATGGGTCTTCCAAATGGACAAGCATACTTCCAAAGTTGTGGTAAAATGGCTTAAGGACAACAAAGTCAAGGAATTGGAGTGGGCATCAAAGTCCTGACCTCAATCCTATAGATAATTTGTGGGCAGAACTGAAAAAGCATGTGCGAGCAAGGAGGCCCACAAACCTGACTCAGTTACACCAGTTCTGTCAGGAGGAATGTGCCAAAATTCACCCAACTTATTGTGGGAAGCTTGTGGAAGGCTATGCTACCAAATGCTACCAAATACTAATTGAGTGTATGTAAACTTCTGACACACTGGGAATGTGATGAAAGAACTAAAAGCTGAAATCAATCATTCTCTCTATTATTCTGACATTTCACATTCTTAAAATAAAGTGGTGGTCCTAACTGACTTAAGACAGGGGATTTGTACTAGGATTAAATGTCAGGAATTGTGAAAAACTGAGTTTAAATGTATTTGGCTAAGGTGTACGTAAACTTCCGACTTCAACTGTAAATATATATACATTTTATTTAACTAGGCAAGTCAGTTAAGAACAAATTCTTATTTACAATGACGGCCTAGGAACAGTGGGTTAAGTGCCTTGTTCAGGGGCAGAACAGATTTTTACCTTGTCAGCTCGGGGATTCAATCCAGCAACCTTCCGGTTACAGGCCCAACGCGCTAACCACTCAGCTACCTGCCACCCCAGGGGGTACCGGTACCGAGTCAATGTGTGGGGGTAGTATGTACATGTAGGTAGGGGTAAAGTGACTATGCATAGATAATGAACTGAGTAGCAGTATTGTAAAAAGGTCAGATGCCGAGCAGTTGCCATACCAAGGCGTGATGCAACCGGTCAGGATGCTCTCGATGGTGCAGCTGTAGAACCTTTTGAGGATCTACCCTTACCACCTGGGGGCGGCCCGTCAGGAAGTCCAGGATCCAGTTGTAGAGGGAGGTGTTTAGTCCCAGGGTTCTTAGCTTAGTGATGAGCTTTGTGGGCACTATGGTGTTGAATGCTGAGCTGTAGTCAATGAACAACATTCTCACATAAGTGTTCCTTTTGTCCAGGTGGGAAAGGGTAGTGTGGAGTGCGATTGAGACCTGTTGGGGCGGTAGGCGGATTGGAGTGGGTCTAGGGTTTCCGGGCTGATGGTGTTGATGTGAGCCATGACCAGCCTTTCATGACTAGCATTTAGACACTAAATGGTTATATAAAGTTAAAATTGGCATCATGTTTATGCAATTAATTTGTACCTCTAGACCACAGTTAAATGCCTCTTGTATTAGTGTGCCTATATTACTTAGACTTGTATTAGCGTTGTTAATTGTTATTCTATCATTGACACAATTTATCAGTCTTGGAAGGATGAGCAGGTTTCCACAGCAACAGACCATAATATGACCTATTAATGACGCTTGATCATAAGCATTCTAGTTGTGGACTTTAAGTATAACAGGACCATATGCTTTGTACCAGCAGCAGTGCCACTACACCAATCGTTCTAGGTTCACACATAGTTCAGTGTTAGCCTTGAACCACCCCACTGACATTCTAGCAATACTTAGTAAGACAAGAAACATGACATCTACTGGAAGAAACATATTTCCTAAGCATATTATAAGTCCCCCTTCAGACTGCAAGTCACTTCCTTTTCAACAGTCATCATTCCTACATTATTAAACAAACTGTTTTCAAGACGACACATTAGCACAATGCAGGAAGTCAAACGGCAAGGTGACAGTCAAGTTTCAACAAAATGACACTGAACCAACGTGAAATAGACGTTGAATTGAAGTTTGTGCCCATTTGGGAGAATCTTAAAATGGATGAGACCAAAGTGTTCTATCTCTGAAAGAGACAGTACTATAGAGAACTGACTGGCCACCACACGCTGTCATCTTGGTTCAAAAGAAAAAGGTGCCTTTGAATTGATGTTTTTCTTTTCTTGGCCATCACAGGTTTGGTGACAAAAGATTAATGTGACAATGCTCTCACATCTTGGGTGAAGGTATAAACCGACCTATCACATATCCTGTGATCCAGGCTCTCTCGCCGTCTCTCCTTTTAGGAGTAGAGGGCACTACTCATCAAAACATGGCACTTATCCAGGACATCATTGGATTACGTCAAGTGAATGATACCAACTAATCCATTGAATGCATCAAGATTGCCATGGTAGGATGAAACATTGATCTAACGAGAGGCCACAGGGATTTACATGTATGAGAAACAGCCTTAAGGGGACAGAAGTAGCACAGAGTGTTGCTTGGCAACAACATAGAACCCAATAAATCGCTGGAAGGCTACAGCTCTTTGCATCCTTGAGAACAGGCAGAAATCAGTGCTTCAGATCAGTCTCCAGTACTATAGTTATTGCTTTACAATAATATCTGTCTGTGGTCCTCAGTTGTTAGTCTACAACATGGAATAACATAGTTTAACTGGCAGAGGCATGTTTTAGATCAGAATCCTTTCATCTGGAGTGCTGATGTCATCAGACTGATGTTGTAGATTGGTCTACTTAGAAACCAACATACCAGAGCGGGACTTTCTGAAATCAAATGTTGAAACCTGGTATAAATCACGATAGGGCTAAAGATAAGGTCCCACCATGCAGGTCAATAGGTCTTCTTCCAGGAGCGGATATAGAGCTGGATGGGGATCAATGGGTTTCTTTTCTGTAGGCTGGGATGGAACACATCAAAGTCTACCCGCCGCACCTTTTGAAGGTAGTCCTCCAGCACCACCTAGAACAGCAGCCAGAGAGAGGGAAACCGCATCAACACACCTGTGTGTGTGTGTGTGTGTGTGTGTGTCAGTTCTCACTCTCTACACGTGGTAGCAAGTGTGAGCCTCATCTCAGGACTCAGGAAAGTGCTTCCTCTTTGCCCTAGACGCACAAAGCCAGCCCGGCGTAAAACATATGATTCAGCAGCTAAGAGGAAACAGCCTTTTAAAAAATCAGAACAGAGGAACAGTTATATCACAGGCAGCAATAGAACATTATATCTGTGGAGTGTCCTACATGGAGAGGACAGAATAGGAAGACAACTGAGTGGATTAATGCTCTCTCTTTCTCTAATTACCATCTGCTGGTTGGAGCACTCAACCATTGTGACCTTCAAAACATAGAACACACGACACAGGCATTTGTCTACCTCGAATTCTTCACTTTGGACTCATTCTCAAGGCTCTGGTTAATATGTCCTGCTCTTCCTTTGGGGAGCGTGCTGTGATGGGAGGGAGGGATAGGCTAGACAGAGAGCCATGTTAGGATATTGGGAGTTGGTTGAGGAGGAGAAAGGACCATTCAACAGGTCCTGCTTACCTATGTTCAGATGAACATGATTGGAGGATGAATTAAAAAAGGAATGATAAGAGAACTTTAAATTAAACTAACACACACACCTGGTCTCTTCCCTGGTGCCAGGACTAAAGAAGCCCCATAGTTCAGTTCTTGAGTAGGGTCTTTGGTCAACGTTTTAGTAAATATGACCCTTTTCATCATGATGTTACCTCAGTCACAGTGACCGCAACCTAATCCAATAAATGCTAATGATTCTTGTAATAACAACAACAACAACCCACCGTTTGGAGGAAGGCAGGGAAGGCGAAAGCTGGTATGTTCTTGCTGAATGATCTGGCCTGTTGAGACAATGGTTAAAACTGAGTAAAATGACCAATTATCACAGGCTAAATAAATCAGTTTTATAACACTTGGAGAGAGGTCTGTAGACATGCCAAATCAATTACGCATATAAACACCAGTAGCAACTAGTTAATCAATTTCTGACTACAGCTTCAGTTTCTTTTTAATCCCTTGTGTACAAACAAGCCTTAACTTGAAGCGGACAAAAAAAAACAAAGTTACAAGTATTCATCAACGTTAATTGATTATATCCGTGTCATACAGGTAAAAAACACATTGTAGCCATTTGTTTTTTTTTACCAGGACTGATGAACAATAAGATTTGATTCAATTACAGTTAAGACTGGGTTTTTCAGGCAAGCAGTAAATCTGCTCGGCAAGAACAGCCTTTGGAGGAACACTGTCCTAATTTCATGAGGGTACTTACCTGTTGTAGGTGTACGTGGGCTTGGCTGGCAATGTCATACACCACGTCTCTCACATTCTGTTCCCGGCTTCCTCGGATGAAGTCCTCCTGGGAGGCTCTGTGCTGGTGGTCACACACACACACACACACACACACACACACACACACACAGGTCTGTTTACTGCACTGTGGATGTCAGCCCCCTGATAGACACAAGTTGTTTAGAAAGTAGAAGTCGGATAGTTTGACAGCAAAAATGTAATAAAACAGGGTAATCTGAATCTTAGTCCACAAATAAGGAATTTAGTTTGATATATTTTCAAAATAATATGACGAAAAGGAGACTTGTATTGCCCAAAAGCACAAGGCGGTCGGTGTCTGTAGACATGCTGCTACACACGTCAGCTTGACAAACTATACAATTAAGTCAGGTAACTACAATACTATTTGAATGCAATGAAGCTTTGTATCGTAAGTTATTAGCTAGGCTAGAATATGTTGTCAAACAATGGGAGCAACAACAACAACAGCAAAACAGGAACATACAGAGGGTGCGATGACAAAGCCTGTATAAATGTAACATCCCCAGAGGCTGCAGTAGTTAAACTCCCGGACACCAACAGTCCCTTCCGCTTCCAACCAGAGCAATGCATTTATGACCAGATTAAAATAATTGGAAAATTGCAAAGCACTCACACTCACCTTAAATCACACAGGAAGTGGAGAAATCCCACCAGACTTTAGCGAGCATTAACGTTGATGGGGGTATGGGGGGCAAGAAATCATAGGAATGTAGGGGGAAACTCTAGGGGGCTTCAGTTGAGCTCATGACTAGACCTTTATGATGTTACAACAGCGCCCCCAGTTGTCAAAACAATAGTGATAGGCAAATGACCCGGAGGCATCCATAAACCTGGCAATGTCACTAATGTCACAGACACTGTACTAGTAGGGGTAAAAACATCTCCTGATGTCATATCATAAACCAGCTGCACACAGTCCCCTGGCACTCCAGCTGTGGCTCAGAGGCCTTGGTGACATGGCTCAGACAAAGGCTGTAAATTTGACTTATAACTACAGCCAGTGCATTTGTCATGGGGTTTCATTATAACTGTGCCTCTGGCATCCTGCATTTGGAGTAGTGACACACTCACTCACTGTGTTGATAATGCCAAACCGGTGTTTGTGTGTGTATTTGGAATGGCAGTATGGCATCCATCTACACAAAACGTCACCAGCAGGAGGGTCAGCATTTTGATACCTCTGCTGCAGATATGGTCACTCACCAGCATGCAGATGTCCATAGGTAGGTAGACTTTGCGTCTGCTGCTGTTGTAGGGCGTGGCTCTTAGGCACGTCACGATCCCCTGGGCCTTACCAATGTGGCTGGCAGCATGATCAGCATGGACATCTTTCACACCTGGACAACAACACACACAAGGAATCAGGGAAGGCAGAAAATAACTACAGTTAAAACATTGCACCACTATTAAAACAAATAAATACATTCTATTGAATTAAATATGCTTTGTCTAGGTACAATAATATTTTATCTTCTAGTTTACCCCAGAAACCTAGTTATGAGTGTACTTGAAATAGGTTGAGGCTTTGAGTGAGATGTCTCTTCTAGTCAATTAGACTGGAACAAGGGTGACAGGCTCCTTTTCAGATTGGGGATAAAAAAATTACATTCCACAAGAGAAGATGCAAATGATTCACAGAAACGCAGGTATTTAAGATGCAGAAATGATGCCACTTAATTAATTGCTCAAGAGAATACAGCTTGACCTGCTTCTAAGTCTCCCTCTCAAGTCATAAAACAACCTGCATGTTTAAGTAATCATTATTTTGTATACAGTACATTCGGAAAGTATTCAGACCCCTTGACTTTTTCCGCTTTGTTACGTTACAGCCTTATTCTAAAATGGATTAAATCGTTTTCCCCCCTCAATCTACACACAATACCCCATACTGACGAAGTAAAAACAGGCTTTTAGAAATGTTCGCAAATTTATTAAAAATAAAAAAACTGAAATATTACATTTACATAGGTATTCAGACCCTTTACTTAGTACTTTGTTGAAGCACCTTTGGAAGTGATAACAGCCTCGAGTCTTCTTGGGTATGACGCTTGGAACACCTGTATTTGGGGAGTTTCTCCCATTCTTCTCTGCAGATCCTCTCAAGCTCTGTCAGGTTGGATGGGGAGCGTCACTGCACAGCTATTTTCAGGTCTCTCCAGAGATGTTCGATCGGGTTCAAGTCCGGGCTCTGGCTGGGCCAATCAAGGAAATTCGTAGACTTGTCCCAAGGCCTCTCTTGCGTTGTCTTCGCTGTGTGCTTAGGGTCATTGTCCTGTTGGAAGGTGAACCTTGGCCCCACAGTCTAAGTTCCTGAGAGCTCTGGAGCAGGTTTTCATCAAGGATCGCTCAGTACTTTGCTCCGTTCATCTTTCAGCTCTAGGAAGAGTCTTGGTGGTTCCAAACTTCTTCCATTTAAAAATGATAGAAGCCACTTTGTTCTTGGGGACCTTCAATGCTGCAGAAAATGTTTGGTACCGTTCCTGAGATCTGTGACTCGTCACAATCCTGTCTCAAAGCTCTACGGACAATTCATTCGACCTCACGGCTTGATTTTTGCTCTGACATGCACTGTCAACTGTGGGACCTTACATAGAAAGGTGTGTGCCTTTCCAAATCAATTGATTTTACCACAGGTGGACTCCAATCAAGTTGTTGGAACATCTCAAGGATGATCAATGAAAACAGGATGCACCTGAGCTAAAGTTCGAGTCTCATAGCAAAAGGTCTGAATAGTTATAACATTTGTATTTTTTATAAAAGTGCAAAAATGTCTAAAGACCTGTTTTCGCTTTGTCATTATGACGTATTGTGTGTAGATTGAAAAGGAAAAAATATAGTTAATACATGTTTAAATAAGGCTGTAAGTCAAGGGGTCTGAATACTTTCCAAATGCACTGTACATACACAGTATAATGTGGCTGTTCCTGTCAGGTTTCTTCAAAATAGAGAAGGAGACATCTATTTCTTTGGCTCTATGGAATCTATTGGGAATTTGTTTAATGTAGACTGGAAATGATGGGTAATTTCTGTTGTCAAGCCTTTCAACAAAAATCAACAGGAGATCAGTGGTTCTATTGATTAATTCTGATGGGATTTTCAATGTGCAATTATGCATGGAACGCTCTGCATTGTTCAATTAGGTGGCTGCAATTCTCATCTTCCTCATTTTAGTCAATGTGCTGCATTGACGAGCACAATTCTCATTATTTCAAAGAGGTATATGAACACTGGGAAGTTAATTGTGAATAAGCAGACAGACACACACACACACACACACACACACACACCTGCTCACCTAAACTCTCCAAAAGAAGGTACAGTAGTGAGGACTGGGTATTCTCTGAATAGGCCTCCAACTCCTGAAGGTTTCTATAAGCTCTGTCTTCCATGTCTTTCTCCTGTTGGCAACAGTAGAGACACATCAAATAAATGAAACATAACTAGAATTGAATCCACACAAATACATGCAACATTTGCTTACTCTTTCAGAGATTATCCTAAGCATCCACCTCTTTGTCAGGTAGTGTTTCCTCACCGCCTGCAAAAGGAGATATTTATGTTTATAACAGTACATACCAAATGCATTGGTAAAGCTATGTGTAATGCAATGCAAAGTCTAAACGATATATATACTGTAGACAGTAATAGCCGCAATTGCAAATCCAGCACCGCAGATGTATTAATGAAAACAGAAGAAGTCTACTCCAGACTGACCCTCCATAGTTCTGCACTGACAGGCTGAACTGGGGGGTCGTCCCTGTAGATCTCCTCCACTGTAGTCTTCCAGAACTGCATCCGCATCAGACCTATGGTCTTCTGGGAAACAGAGTCCTTCACCTTAGAGAGAAACAAAAAGCGAGGGTTTTCTCAATTCCTTTCAGAAGACATCTTTGTTTTAATAAATGTATACTGTTGGTATACAGATTTGCATGAAACATTTCTTACTTTACCATTCCCTCACTGTTAACCATGTTCATATCTAGGTCTATAGGTTGATGTATTATTCTAGACATAACAGCCATATCTTCAATAGCAGGATGCCTGATCATCAACACTTAGCTCTGGACATGTATTGGACGTACAGTACCAGTCAAAAGTTTGGACACACCCACTCATTCCATAACTTCTTTATTTTTACTATTTTCCTACATTGTAGAATAATAGTGAAGACATCCAAACTATGAAATAACACATATGGAATCATGTAGTAACCAAAAAAAAAAAAAGTGTTAAACAAATCAAAATATATTTTATATGAGAATCTTAAAATAGCCACCCTTTACCTTGATGACAGCTTTGCACACTTTTGACATTCTCTCAACCAACATCATGTGGTAGTCACCTAGAAGGCATTTCAATTAACAGGTGTGCCTTGTTAAAAGTTAATTTGTGGAATTTCTTTCCTTCTTAATGCGTTTGAGCCAGTCAGTTGTGTTGTGACAAGGTAGGGGGGGTATACAGAAGATAGCCCTATTTGGTATCAGACCAAGTCCATATTATGGCAAGAACAGCTAAAATAAGCAATTACTTTAAGACATGAAGGTCAGTCAATACAGAAACCTTCAAGAACTTTGTGCAGTCGCAAAAACCATCAAGCGCTAAGATGAAACTAGCTCTCATGAGGACCACCACAGGAAAGGAAGACCCAGTTTCCTCTGCTGCAGAGGATAAGTTCATTAGAGTTACCAGCCTCAGACATTGCAGCCCAAATAAATGCTTCACAGAGTTCAAGTAACAGACATCTCAACATCAACTGTTCAGAGGAGAATGCGTGAATCAGGCCTGCATGGTTGAATTGCTGCAAAGAAACGACTACTAAAGGACACCAATAAGAAGAAGAGACTTGATTGGGCCAAGAAACACGAGCAATGGGCATTAAACCGGTGGAAATCTGCCCTTGTGTCTGATGAGTCTAAATTTGAGATTTTTGGTTCCAACCGCCATGTCTTTGTGAGACGCAGAGTATGTGAACAGATGATCTCTGTATGTGTGGTTCCCACCGTGAAGCATGGAGGAGGAGATGTTATGGTGTGGGGGTGCTTTGCTTTTGACACTGTCTGTGATATATTTTGAATTCAAGGCACACTTAACCAGCATGGCTACCACAGCATTCTGCAGTGATACGCCATCCCATCTGGTTTGCGCTTAGTGAGACTATAATTTGCTTTTCCAACAGGACAATGACCCAACAAACCTCCACGCTGTGTAAGGGCTATTTGACCAAGGAGAGTGATGGAGTGCTGCATCAGATGACCTGGCCTCCACAATCACCTGACCTCAACCCAATTGAGATGGTTTGGGATTAGTTTGACTGCAGAGTGAAAGAAAAGCAGCCAACAAGTACTCAGCATGTGGGAACTCCTTCAAGGCTGTTGGAAAAGCATTCCAGGTGAAGCTTGTTAAGAGTGTGCAAAGCTGTCATCAAGGCAAAGGGTGGCTACTTTGAAGAATCTCAAATATAAAATATATTTTGATTTGTTTAACACTTTTTGGTTACTACATGATGCCATGTGTTATTTCATAGTTGTGATGTCACTATCATTCTAAAATGTAGAAAATAGAAAAAAAATGAAGAAAAACCCTTGAATGAGTAGGTGTGTCCAAACTTTTGCCTGGTACTGTATATGACCACCCCATTGAGGATTATAGTATCAATTTCCAATATATGCATATAGTATATTCATACAGTGCCTTCAGAAAGTATTCACACCCCTCAACTCTTTAAACATTTTGTTGTCACTGGCCTACAGACAATACCCCATAATGTCAAAGTGGAATTATGTTTTTCTAAATAAATTTAAAAACTGAAATGTCTTGAATCAATAAGCATTCAAACCCTTTGTTATGGCAAGCCAAAATAAGTTCAGGATTCAAAATGTAATAAACATGTCACATAATAGGTAGCATGGACTCACTGTGCGCAATAATAGTGTTTAACATAATTTTTGAACGACCACCTCATCTCTTTACCCCACACATACAATTATATGTAAGGTCCCTTAGTTGAGCAGTGAATTTTAAACACAGATTCAACCACAAAGACCAGGGGAGGTTTTCCAAATGCCAACCAGAGGAGGTCAATGGTGACTAAAAAAATAGTTTAATGGCTGTGGTAGGAGAAAACAGAGGATGGATCAACAACATTGTAGTTACTCCACAATACTAACCTAAATGACAGAGGTTAAAGAAGGAAGCCTGTACAAAATAACAAATATTCCAAAACATGCTTCCTGTTTGGAACAAGGCACTAAAGTAAAACTGCATAAATTGTGGCAAAGAAATTAACTTTTTGTCCCGAATACAAAGTGTTATGTTTGGGGCAAATCCAACACATCACTGAGTACCACTCTTTATATTGTCAAGCAAGCTGCGTCATGTTATGGGTATGCTTGTCATCGGCAAGGACTAGGGAGTTTTTGGGGATAAAAATAAACGGAATAGACACAGGCAAAATCCTAGAGGAAAACCTGGTTCAGTCTGCTTTCCAACAGACACTGGAAGCCAAATTCACCTTTCAGCAGGACAATAAATCAAATCAAATTGTATTGGTCACAAACACGTGGTTAGCAGATGTTATTGCGAGTGTAGTGAAATGCTTGCAATAACCTAAAACACAATGTCAAATCTACAATGGAGTTGCTTACAAAGAAGGCAGTGAATTTTCCTGAGTGGCCAAAATACAGTTTTGACTTAAATCTGCTTGAAAGGGGTTGCCTGGCAATCATCAACAACCAATTTGACTGAGCTTGAAGAATTTTGAAAAGAGTAATTGGAAAATGTTGCACAATGCAGGTGTGGAAAGCTCTAAGAGACTAACCCAGAAATACTCACAGCTGTAATCACTGCCAAAGGTGCTTCCACAAAGTATTGACTCAGGGGTGTGAATACTTATGTACATTTGATATTTTTGTATTTCATTTTAAATACATTTGCAAAAATGTCTTCACTTTGTCATTATGAGGTATTGTGTCTAGATGGGTGATATTTTTTTAATTGTTTGAATTCAGGTTGTAACACAGAATGTGGAACAAGTCAAGGGGTATGAATACTTTCTAAAGGCACTCAGTGCTGAACTTGCTGGAATACCTGCCTGAGCCAGCTCGACATTGAAGGCCCTCAGGGCCAGTGCGGAGCGCCGGGCATCCTCAGGGAGGAGCAGGGAGGACACAAAACCATCATAGTCCCGAGACCTGGGGAAACAAGGCAGTGGACACAGGCAAGTACATGTTTTATTTAACCTTAATTTAACTAGGCAAGTCAGTTAAGAACACATTCTTACAATGACGGCCTACCCCGGCCAAACCAGGACGCCGCCCTATGGGACTCCCAATCACGGCCTGATGCCATACAGCCTGGATACAAACCTGAGACTGTAGTGACGCCTCTTGCACTGAGATGCAGTGCCTTAGACCACTGCGCCACTCGGTAGCCAGTCACAGAGGGCCCATGCAATTTGTGCATATATATTTAACGTTAGCTTGCTAGCAAGATGCTTACTTACCTCACAATATCGATACAGTATTTTTCGTTGTGCTGCGACTCTGTAGTCGAGTTTGTTGAAGCTCGTAGACATTTCACTTCGGTAGGTCGTTGAATACATATAGCATGTGGCAATATCTTTCTTTGGAGTGAGTGAAATACCGAACATTTTGTGGTTAATAATCCATGTTTCGCACTAATGCCTGATGCCATGTTGACAACATACCCTTCAACTTTCACCCTTACCTTGTGTCACAACTAAGGTCTTCCCCCCCTATTTAATTTGTGTTCCGCTTGATGTTGTATTTTGAAATACAGAACAGTCGTTTTAGGCAAAGTATTTGTCTCAAGGAAGATATTTATTGGTCATTTTTGGTAATGTAGGGAACAATATGTGTCAGCTACAACTGTGCATTTCAGAGTGCAATTTATAGTGGACGTTTGCAGCAGGCAAAGTAAACAGAACATAATGTGCTCTTGTCTTGGACACGTCATATATCAAGGCCATATGACTTCCCTCGCGATGATTATGGCAGTTAAAAAGGAGCGTGTTGCAGGCGCGCACTTTCAATGTCAATGCTAATATCATATGGCAAAACTTTCAGTGAATTGTCACTTTACGTTGTTCCTGCTATGGCTTGGTATTTGGCTGTCGGAGTGCAAAAACATTGGGTAAGGGACGTCGTTTCAAGCAAGCTCGCTAGCAAAACGTTCACAATCAGACTCAGAAGTTATCACGAGGTTGGTTGTGCTTGTGTTGCTGTCTTAAGGAGGAGACAGGAAACATGTCAGGACAGCCTGTCAGTGGCATGATGACACAGCACTCATCTTACTAGTAGTCCCGTGTAGCAACGCCAGGGTTGTGGGTTCGATTTCCAAGGAGAAATAGTATGAGCATTTATCAACTAAATTACTTAAATGTATGAGGGTAGTATTCCCTGGCAATGTTCTGTCTGGTTTTGGGAAATAATGCATTCATAATTTGGTCAGTTTAGCCAGCCAGTTACTTGGTTATAATGTTTATCAAGCAGTAAAGAGCGAAGTAATTATTCTCTGACAGCAGAGAACGGTATGTTGTCGTCTGTGTGGGATCAATAACTCATCCCTGTCCCTGTGTGAATATACTAGGCTTTGGTCTGTGTGGGGTCAATAACTCATCCCTGTCCCTGTGTGAATATACTTTGGTCTGTGTGGGGTCAATAACTCATCCCTGTCCCTGTGTGAATATACTAGGCTTTGTGAATAGGCTATTTAACGCAAATGTTTTCACTCAAGTGAAGTCTTTGGTACACTTTGTTTTACTGCAAGCTGAGGACCTATCTGAAATAAACACATATACAGTGTGTGTGTGTATATATATATATATATAAACACATTTTCTTACGTATCATTGCTAATGTGAAGTATGAGCATTTTTCATGCATGAAATTACTCATCCCCTATTCTTTACAAAATTATATTGTACAAATCTAAAGTAAAGTACACATTTAACTTAATTGAGGCAGAGATGTTTCTTCTCAGCATTTGAGCACAACCTATCTTGAAGGTTCTGGCAGTTGCATATCATTAACACTAGAGAGCAGTGTTGGATGGTGCTCTGCTTGTATGACAAATAAAATCAATCAATTCCTAGTAATTAATTCTCAACAAAATGTTATGTCAGTTTTTTACAGACCCTGTCTTTACTTTGTTAAAACAACCTCACCAACATTTCTCTCATCCTATCAAGTGGCATAAGCTGCCATATGTTGTCTAATGTTATAGAAGACACATTGAAGGTCTCAAGTTAAAGCCTCAAAATGTTACTTTTTGGGCGACCCCACAAAATGTACATAGAAATGTGAGTTATAGATCTGTCATTATCATTGAAAGCACGTATATGAAGCGGGAGATCTGTTCTATGTCCCTATTTCTATGCTTTCTGTTAAAGTTACATTTCTTTTTCGATTTTTACTTTCGTTTTGTACACCCAACTTCAAACTGCTAAAAATACAATATTTTTGGTTTTGGAAAATATATTTAACAGCAGTTTAGATGGTACAATGATTCTCTACACTATACTTGCTTGTTTTGTTACTTAAACTGAAATCAGGTGTGATTTCTGCATAGTGCATCTTGCATAGTGCATCTTTATTAACCCTTACCTTAACCATTTCAACTTCAATGGGGGTGACATAAGAGACCTAGGCCCGAAGTGGCCCAAGGCTTTTTCTTCTGGAAAACATATTTAGTCACATGACCAACAATCGTTTGACACATTGACCCACTGATAATAAGTCAATTGTTTGTGAGAGTTAAGTGTTTTTGTACTTAACTCAATAAATGTGTGACAAGTACTTTTACTTTAAATAAAAAAGTTAACATTTTAGCTGGAGGTCTTTATTTCTTTGATTGCAGTTTGTCTATTTGCCTCAAGTTTAATGCAATATGAACTCAGGACTCAGGATAAGTGTATCATCATGAGTAAATAAAGTTGAAACAACTGGATATTTGTTCTCCACAGTCCCTCATTGGACTATGACCTCCTATCTCCGTACCCCTACGGCCATAGCCACGGACCCTTGCACTCCCACCATCATGTCTGAGACTGCCAGCCCGTTGTCCATGGCAACGTCACCCACCAGATCTGGCCCGCCAGCAACCACACTAGGGTGCCTGCGGCGGAGTCCAAAGTCTTAATCTCGGACATCCCTGGCACAACCCGATGGGTCACAGGTCAGTGTAGGAAATACTCATTTTGAAAATACCCCTAAAATTGCCCCATTTAATTCTTTGTGGCAACATTTTTCTTTGTATTTTCTCAGCAGTTTTAAACACCATACCCTTACAATATTAGGCATGTGAAATTCTGTTCCAAATGTTTTATAGTGTATATAACCTCTAAAATGAAGACATTATTTCCTCCCTGCCTCAGGTCACATGACAGTGGTCCACGACCCCCTGAGGACGCTGTGCTGGAGCCTGGAGGGCCGGCTGGGTGCGGGATGAACCAGAGGGAGGTGGTGGAGGAAACGGCTAGAGCCGGCAGGTGTCTCTATGCCCAGAATGGAGGGTTCTTTGGTACTAAGAACGGGGAGTCTTTCGGGAATGTAGTGAGTGATGGGGTGCAAGTGAGGGACAGCGGAGGGGTGCAGAATGCCCAATTTGGCATCCGGAGGGACGGGACGCTGGTGTTTGGGTAAGAGCTTCCGGTCTCGTAAAATTTTCTCTCAGTACCTCAATTTGAGCTCCATTTTGTGGTTGTAATTTGTAGAATTTCTAACATAAATTTGGACTTCATTACTTTTTCTAGACAAGTGCTGTCAAGGCTTGTAGTTGAGGTTGTGGAACACTAACCCTGTTATCATAAAATATAAAGTTATTATGTTTATTTGCTCAAACACAAAGGCCTTTATTATGTTCTAAGATTGTTACTCATTTGTAATTATCGCAAGTCTTATCTCCCAAGCAGCAATGCTTTTTTGTTTCTCATATAAAACTTTAATGAACTTGCACTAGCCAAACCTTTATGCCCAAATGAAGCTACCCAACGAAAACAACACACGCACACGCCACAAGAACCCTATTGCGTAATATGACGACTTCTTTGGAACGTAACCAATTAGATTAGAACAGTACTCCTTGTTCCCTGGAAAAGTGTGTTGTGTTGACCTGTCTGTCATTCAGTGTGGAGTAATGGCTCTACCTTGAAATGTTCCTGATTCCCAGACAAGGGTGTTTACATTCATGCACGTTTGAACGGGAAAAATAAGAGCAGTGAAAAAAAGCAGTGGTCCCCAAACCGATAAAACCAGCCACCTGGAACAGACGACTACTTGGTTGTTGTGGAATGGCTGATGTAATATCGTATGGGCAGAATCACCAAAGTATTCACTGTGTCCGATGTGCCTCCCGCACCTCATCCCCCACCCCATAGATTTTTTGTAGACCAGAGCCCGAGGGCTGTCAACACTAAGCTATTTAACTGTCACAAATTGAAGTACAAACATTTGTTGTGGGGCCAACAAAGCTAGCCAGGTGAAAACATTGTGTACAGAGATTTAGGATGCACTTGCGCTTTTGGCTTCCTCAGCCAACATGTTTTATCTCACTAGATTGATGAATGTACCCTTTTTAACACAAGTATCTAAGTATGTGATCTCATGAGCACATTGTTCCACAGTTGGTTATTCCTTTCTTAAGATATGACTGATTGGTGTTATTTGGTGCTGATTGGGGTTAACATGACTTTTTCCTCATCTTTGTCCCTGCTTTTCCCTCTCTACATCCCTGTTTCTCTACTTCTTTCTGTCTCTAGTTATTTCTCTGAGGAGGACGTGCTGGATGAGGCCAACCCCTTTGTGCAGTTGGTCAGTGGGGTGGTGTGGCTGCTCCGAGACAGCCAGGTCTACATTAACCAGAGCATAGAGGCTGACTGTGACAGGACACAGGAGACGGGTAGCTACTGCAGGATACTGAGGATGTCTTCACAACTTAGCCATACTTACTTAAAATGCTAGAGATGTCAACTACATACATCTTTTAATCTTACTTTAGGTAAGTCTCCGTTAAATGCAGATCTAGCATCAGCTTACTCAACCATTTAGATTAGGAAGTAAAAAGCAGAACTGCAGCACTTAACGGTAACTTTGTCCTAGACTTGATGTAGATATCCGTTTTTGGCTTCACATCACCCATATAACATGGCCATTTAAAACCTCAGGGTGTCACAATTGACAATTGACAAAAGCACATGGTGAAACCCTGTTTACCCGTTCTGGCAAAGTAAAAACAACAATGATGTATTCTATCAAATTCAGCCAGTATGCTTCAATTACATTTTCATGCATTTGATTCGGCAGGGAATTTCCTCCGTTTTGTGGACGTGGTGTCAGCCAGGACAGCGGTTGGTCACGACTAGGAGGGGAATCTGATCCTGTTCCACATAGATGGACAGACGGACCTCAGGGGGTAAGGATGGAAAAGAGATGAATTGAGAAAAGGGAGGGGGGGAATGGAGGAGGAGAAGAGGGTTAGGAGATAGAGGGGTGGGATAATAAATAATACAGGTGTAATTGGATGAGTGAAATAATACAGGCGTAATTGGATGAGTTAAATAATACAGGTAGAATTGGATGAGAGGGAGAAGAAGTGGAAAGAGTATTGTGGGATACAGAAGAGGGAATGCAGTGGGAGGGAGAGAAATGGGTGGTCAAAGTGATGGAGAGCGAAAGGAATGAGAGATGATGCAGGTTGGACAAAGAGGAGAGGTGAGGTTATAGGAGGCAGAAGTGGGGCCAGTTAGGCATATGGAAGGAGAGGGATGGGGCTAATTAATAAGGCTATGATCAATTCTATTGATCTGGCTTTCTTTGCACCGGTGCAATGAACAAATGACCTCATTGACCTAGAGATTCATGAGTTTATGTTAAAGATATTGCTTTGGAAAGACATCAAGGGGACATGTCTGTTCATGTCATGGCCTCTCCACTCAATATCAGACCATATAAAGTCAATAAATCTAATCTAGTCGACACGGTCTCTCGGGTTCATTTCAGACCAACCACTGACCTTCTCCCAATGAATTGACCTTATATTTCACACAATTGACATTGCTTCAGAAATCCTATATGCAAGCACCTTTCTCCTGTATGGTCTTATAGTACAGTACTGTACTATTAGTGGTATTGTACCAACTGTTCTCTCCTCTCTCTAGCATGAATCTTTGGGAGGTGGCAGATTTTCTGAAAGGTCAGGGGGTCATCAATGCCATCAACCTGGATGGGGGCGGTTCCTCGTGGTGAACGGCTCATTGGCCAGCTACTCCTCTGACCACTGGTAAGCCAATCAGAAAGGCAGCTGCTTTTTGTGGCTTTTATTTTAGTCAAATGTTGCTGTTTGACACTGTAAATTATAATATTAATGATTTTCATTCTCTCTCACCTGCTCTTTGTCTCCACGCTCCCCATCTCCTCTCTCTCTATTCCCTTTTTCAGTGCCTCAGACCCCATGTGGCGCTGCCCTCGGCAGGTCTCCACCATCCTGTGTGTCCACCAGCCCCAGTGCCAGCCTGAGGACTGCAGCGGGCACGGGACGTGCATTGACGGGCACTGACATTGCCAGGAGGGCTGGAGTGGGATGGGCTGTGACATCCTGGTGTGCCAACTGCCCACCTGCGGTGCCCACGGTGTCTGTACACAGGGTGAGTGATGACTGGTGAGGAGTGGGTACAGTTGTTCTCTCCTCTGAGGTTATAATGACATTTCTCTCCTTTCTCTTTTCTCTTTCTCCTCTCTTTCTTCTCTCCTCTCTTTCGTCTCTCTCTTGTTGCAGATGGCTGTGCGTGTGGCGCTGGATGGAGAGGGGAGAACTGCAGCCAAGGTAATCCGCTTTTTTCTCTCTGGCCTGGTTTGTTTACATAACAAGTCTTTAATCTCTCCTGATGTGAAACATGTTGCTTGTCCCCAGGACCCTATGATTTGTGAAGAATGTGCTCTGTCAAGCTTTGGCAATTACAGTTGTTAGTTATAACTTTCACATTCCAGGGCAGTACTTTAACACCTCCTAGCCCTCACATGTTCTTGCACTCTCTCTCTCTCTCACAGTGTGTGATTTGGGTTTCTACGGCGACTGCTGCAACCAGACATGCACCTGCACTAACGAGGGCTCGTGTGACCCTGTTCACGGGGGCTGCACCTGCCCCATTGGTTTCCATGGCGACTCCTGTGAACAAGGTGTGTTTATATACATGGGTGTGTATTGCTAGTAGTGTGGCAGGATAAGTGTGCAAACCTGATTGATTGGTGTACGCCTAAAACAACCTTTACAATCCTCCAAAGTAAATTCCTAATCCCCTCTCAATCCCTAATTTCTCTTTCCCATTTTCCATTCGCTCACCTGTTTCAATAATAGCCCCTTGGAGCTCTTCCAATGTTATGCTTTATTCCCAGTCTCACAGGTATTACGGTGATCAAACAAATGCTTTCCCAGTGGTCCGGCTAGAACATTCCCTCTGTACGAGTCCTGCCAATAGTCACGCTACAAATCTCTGAATGAACAGCTGGAACACATTAGCCCTAATATGCTAAGCCTTCGTTACATAATTTCCTTGGCCCTCTTATGCCCAAATCCTGGACTGAATACCTGTTGCTTTGGAGATTAAATTAAGCCATTGTTGATGTCTTATTGTCTGTCAGAGCCTTTTCACTCCTCATGTTCATCAATGCTGTAGTTACCATGTATTATGGACTATCTTATATGTGTGACAATTACAATTATTGTAATTAATCACAGTGGATCTTTGAATCCTTAAGAAGGTCTAGGAAACCAAAACATTGGTACTAACTCCTGATGTTGCAAGCTAGAACAGTGGTTTTCAGGAATGAAGTTTCTTTACATTAAAGCTTTATTGTATTTTCCAGTGATATCTCATCCTGTTTCCTTGGTGTCTCCTACATCACTTCCTGTGTTCCCCTCAGAGTGTCCTCTGGGTTTCTACGGGCTAAACTGTGGGCAGGAGTGCCAGTCACAGGAAGCTGCCACGCCCTGTTCCAGGGAGAGAAGATCCAGAGCATACACAGAGGTATAGAACCACCCGTAACATCCCCTGCCTGCTCAGAGCACTAGTAGTTGCAGTAACTAAATATATCACAACATACTGCATAAAGCGGTTACAAGCCTCTATTCATGATGTCTGCACCTCAATCTCTAATGAGTACTAATAGTTTTGTAGGTGTCTTACTGTAAAGTGTCTTGTACAGTATGTGGATCACGTCATTCTAAATCTCCCAAATATGAGTTGTCTGTTTTTTTGGTTCCCCATCATTACATGGTACAGACATTCAGGCGATGTTTCACTTGGCTGTATGTAGTCTAAGGCTGTCCCCGACAATTTTTTTTTATCTTGGTCGACCGAAGTAGTCTGATCTTTCGACCAATCGATCGGTCTAAATTTTTAAATGTGTATTTTTCCATATAGACACATCCTATGTGTTTTAATAAAATCAACTATATGCATTGAGCTTGTCTGATGTTTTAAGCTCACTGTTTGAAGACACAAATGACTCAAGAGGGAGCTAGAGATTTAGATAACCAGAAGAAAAAACCTTAACCTGACCCAACCATTCTCCTCCCTCTCCTGCTGGCTTTTGCAGATTCTGCCATTACTCTCCTGAAATTGCTGGTAATAGACTACACGAGAAGTCTGCAACCTTTTTTCATGTGGAATGCCAATTTATCTTACCGTTTCTACCGATATGCGTGCCAGTTATGGTTTTCATATGCACATTTTTGTTGAACGGTTTCTTTTCATTTATAATAATGTCTTCATATCTTAACCATTTTCATGTGCTTAATCACAATTCTATCCAAATGAAAACTTCTATTGCCATTTGCCAACTATGTAGAAATAGCCTACATAAAGCCAACAATTAAAACATTGCAGCCTGCAGGTAGAAAATATCCTGATAAGTATCCTATAAATCACATTGGCTACTCATTGCCTGTCTGCAATGAACTTGAAACATTGTATCAACTATTTTTTATTTTATTTCACCAGGTAGGTCAGTTGAGAACAAGTTCTCATTTACAACTGCGACCTGGCCAAGACAAAGCAAAGCAGTGCGACAAAAAACAACAACACAGAGTTAAACATGAGAATAAACAAACCTACAGTCAATAACACAATAGAGAATCTATATACAGAGTGTGCAAATGTAGTGCAAAATGGAGTAAGGTTAGGACAATAAATAGGCCATAGTGGCAAAATAAGTTACAAATTAGCATTAACACTGGAGTGATAGATGTGCAAATAGATTATTAACTATTAACTTGGGTCTGGCCTGAAGTTTGCTCTAGCAACTTGCAACATTGTATAAAATATTCTGGGCCCTCAGTTTCCTGCTCCAGTGAGCTGGACAGACACAGTTTGTAGGCTATTTGAGCAAGTAATAAGAAGCAGTGCTTGACTTGGGCAGGAGCTCACCGGAGCTGAGCACTGACACCTCAAATTTTCAACTGCTTGAGCTCCTGTTTCTCTTATAGAATATTGGCTGAAAAGTGTTGTGGAGCTCTTGCACCTAAATATATACAGGACCTGCACCCAAAATGGGACCGGGACCTATTTCAGCTAATATTCTATAAGAGAAACAGGAGCTCAAGCAGTTGAAAATTTGAGGTGTCAAGCACTGGTTTTCCCACTTACAAAGCATGTAGAAGTCTGTAATTTTTATCATAGCTCCTCTTCAACTGTGAGTGACGGAATCTAAAACAAAAATCCAGAAAATAACATTGTATGATTTTTAAGTAATTAATTAGCATTTTATTGCATGACATAAGTATTTGATACATCAGAAAAGCATAACTTAATATTTGGTACAGAAACCTTTGTTTGCAATTACAGAGATCATACGTTTCCTGTAGTTCTTGACTAGGTTTGCACAGACTGCAGTAAAGATTTTGGCCCACTCCTCCATCCAGATCCTTCAGGTTTCGGGGCTGTCGCTGGGCAATACGGACTTTCAGCTCCCTCCAAAGATTTTCTATTGGGTTCAGGTCTGGAGACTGGCTAGGCCACTCCAGGACCTCGAGATGCTTCTTACGGAGCCACTCCTTAGTTGCCCTGGCTGTGTGTTTCGGGTCGTTGTCATGCTGGATGACCCAGCCACGACCCATCTTCAATGCTCTTACTGAGGGAAGGAGGTTGTTGGCCAAGATCTCGCGATACATGGCCCCATCCAACCTCCCCTCAATACGGTGCAGTCGCCCTGTCCCCTTTGCAGAAAAGCATCCCCAAAGAATGATGTTTCCACCTCCATGCTTCACGGTTGGGATGGTGTTCTTGGGGTTGTACTCATCCTTCTTCTTCCTCCAAACACGGCGAGTGGAGTTTAGACCAAAAAGCTCTATTTTTGTCTCATCAGACCACATGACCTTCTCCCATTCCTCCTCTGGATCATCCAGATGGTCATTGGCAAACTTCAGACGGGCCTGGACATGCGCTGGCTTGAGCAGGGGGACCTTGCGTGCACTGCAGGATTTTAATCCATGACGGCGTAGTGTGTTACTAATGGTTTTCTTTGAGACTGTGGTCCCAGCTCTCTTCAGGTCATTGACCAGGTCCTGCCGTGTAGTTCTGGGCTGATCCCTCACCTTCCTCATGATCATTGATGCCCCACGAGGTGAGATCTTGCATGGTGCCCCAGACCGAGGGAGATTGACCGTCATCTTGAACTTCTTCCATTTTCTAATAATTGCGGCAACAGTTGTTGCCTTCTCACCAAGCTGCTTGCCTATTGTCCTGTAGCCCATCCCAGCCTTGTGCAGGTCTACAATTTTATCCCTGATGTCTTTACACAGCTCTCTGGTCTTGGCCATTGTGGAGAGGTTGGAGTCTGTTTGATTGAGTGTGTGGACAGGTGTCTTTTATACAGGTAACGAGTTCAAACAGGTGCAGTTAATACAGGTAATGAGTGGAGAACAGGAGGGCTTCTTAAAGAAAAACTAACAGGTCTGTGAGAGCCGGAATTCTTACTGGTTGGTAGGTGATCAAATACTTATGTCATGCAATAAAATGCAAATTAATTATTTAAAAATCATACAATGTGATTTTCTGTATTTTTGTTTTAGATTCCGTCTCTCACAGTTGAAGTGTACCTATGATAAAAATTACAGACCTCTACCTGCTTTGTAAGTAGGAAAACCTGCAAAATCTGCAGTGTATCAAATACTTGTTCTCCCCACTGTATGTGTATATATATATATATATATATATATATATATATATGTGTATATATATATGTATATGTGTATGTGTGTATATATATATATATATATATATATATATATATGTATATATATGTATGTATATGTGTATGTGTATGTATATATGTGTATGTATATTGCCAAAGCATTAAAAAATTAAACACTCAAAAAAGTTTCAAAAAATAAAGACATTTTCAAATGTCATTATGTCTATGTACAGTGTTGTAACGATGTGCAAATAGTTAAAGTACAAAAGGGAAAATCAATACACATAAATATGACAAGGTAAAAAATATGTTGTTCTGCCCCTGAACAAGGCAGTTAACCCACTGTTCCTAGGCCGTCATTGTAAATAAGAATTTGTTCTTAACTGACTTACCTAGTAAAATAAAGGTTAAATAATAAAAAATAAAAGTAGGTTGTATTTACAATGGGATTTGTTCTTCACTGGTTGCCCTTTCTTGTGGCAACAGGTCACAAATATTGCTGCTGTGATGGTACACTGGTATTTCACCCAGTAGATTTGGGAGTTTATCAAAATTGGTTTTGTTCTGTAATTCTTTGTGGGACTGTGTAATCTGAAGGAAAATGTGTCTCTAATATGGTCATACATTTGGCAGGAGGTTAGGAAGTGCAGCTCAGTTTCCTTATTTTGTGTGTACTGTGCACATACAGTAGCCTGTCTTCTCTTGAGAACCAGGTCTGCCTATGGTGGCCTCAATAGCAAGGCTATGCTCACTGAGTCTGTACACAGTCAAACCTTTCCTTAATTTTGGGTCAATCACTGTGGTCAGGTTTTCTGCCACTGTGTACTCTGTTTAGGGTGTTTTTTTGTTAATTACTTGACACATTGGAAATAATCAAAATAAAACAATCCTCATGATTTGGTTGGGTCTAATTGTTTGGGGCTCTGTGGGGTCTGTTTGTGAACAGAGCCCCAGGACCAGCTTGCTTAGGGGACTCTTCTCCAGGTAAATTTTTCTGTAGGTGATTGCTTTGTTATGGAAGTTTTGGGAATCACTCGCTGTCTGTCTGTCTGTCTGTCTGTCTGTAAATCACCCTCCCTTACTCTGCTGGTTGTGTCCGTATGTAGGGCATAGCAGGGATGTGTTCATGAGCTCTCCTAAACTCTGATGTATGACAGCCCCGTGCAGACTGGAATCTCACTCCTCAGCACACCACTTTGTTTTACTTTAGCTATCTCTGTGTGTTCCGCTATCTCTGTGTGTTCCGCTATCTCTGTGCGTTCCGCTATCTCTGCGTGTTCCACTCTGTCTTGGTGGTGTTTATGTGTAGCGGTTGGAACATGGATTAAGAATATATACATATATGTCAGAGCGGCATTGGTCTAAGATACAGTGGCGTAATATAGAATACAGTATATACATATGAGATGGGTGATGCAGTATGTAAAATGAAAAATAAAATTATTAAGTTGGAGGCGGGCTTGGCCACGCAGTCATGGGTTAAGAGGGAATACAGGAGGGGGCTGAGCACTCACCCTTGTGGGGCCCCAGTGTTGAGGATCTGCAAAGAGGTGTTGTTTCCTACCTTCACCACCTAGGGGTGACCTGTCAGGTAGTCCAGGACCCAGTTGCACAGGGCGGGGTTCAGACCCAGGGCCTCAAGCTTGATGATGAGCTTGGAGGGTACTATGGTGTTGAATGCTGAGCTATAGTCAATGAATAGCATTCTTACATAGGTTTGCCTCTTGTCCAGATGGGTTAGGGCAGTGTGGTGGCGATTGTGTTGTCTGTGTCATTGGGGCAGTAAGCAAATTGAAGTGGGTCTAGGGTGGCAGGTAGGTTGGAGGTGATATGATCCTTGACTAGTCTGTCAAAGCACTTCATGATGACAGAGGTGAGTGCTACGGGGCGATAGTCATTTAGTTCAGTTACCTTTTGCTTTCATAGTTACAGGGACAGTGGTGGCCATCTTGAAGCATGTGGGGACAACAGACTGGAATAGGGATTGATTGAATATATCTGTGTACACACCAGCCAGCTGGTCTGCGCATGCTCTGTGGACTCGGCTAGGGATACCATCCGGGCCGGCAGCCTCGCGAGGGTTAACACGCTTAAATGTCTTACTCACGTCGGCAATGGAGAAGGAGAGCCCACAGTCCTTGGTAGCGTGCCGCGTCGGTGGCACTGTATTATTTTCAAAGCGAGCGAAGGTGTTCAGCCTGTCTGGAAGCAAGACGTCGGTGTCCGCGACGTGGCTGGTTTTCCTTTTATAATCCGTGATTGTCTGTAGACCCTGCCACATACGTCTCGTGTCTGAGCCGTTGAACTGAGACTCAACTTTGTCCCTATACCGACGTTTAGCCTGCTTGATTGATGTGCAGAGGGAATAACTACCCTGTTTGTATTCTTACATATTCCCAGTCTTCTTGCCCTAGTTAAATGCGGTGGTTTGCGCTTTCAGGTTTGCGCGGGTGCTCCCATCTATCCACAGTTTCTGTTTGGGGTAGGTTTTAATAGTCACAGTGGATACAACATCTCCTATGTGTCGGTAAATGTCAATAAAAAATAGTTTAGCACAGTGCTCCTTATCAGGATGATGGGCTGACTGGCCCTCACCATCTATTGACTGCCTGGCTGCCACTCACAACACATGTGTAGGAGTTTAAATTATTAGACCCCTGTAAAAGAGAGGTGGGAGGCGGAGTGGGGTAGGGGGGCTTAGTCGAGTCGTGTTGGGATGTATGTCACAAACTAGAGTAACCCTAAACTCCAGTCCTCTACATATGTACATGTCAAGTTTCATTTGTTAATAGCTTGTTTGCAATGTTCCTTGTGTTTACACTAGTATGTACATGTACAGTGCCTTCAGAAAGTATTCATACCCCTTGACTTATTCCACATTTGGTTGTTACAGCTTGAATTCAAACATGATTGAATAGGTCACCCATCTACACACAATACCCCATAATAGCAAAGTGAAAACATATTTTTGCATTGAAAAGTAAATACAGAAATATCTAATTTACATAAGTATTCACAACCCTGCGTCAATACTTAGTAGAAGCATATTTGGCAGTGATTACAGCTGAGTCTTTCTGGGTTACTCTCTGAGCTTTCCACACCTGGATTGTGCAACATTTGCCCATTATCCTTTTCAAAAGTCTTCAAGCTTGGTTGTTGATCATTGCTAGACAACAATTTTCAAGTCTTACCATAGTAGATTTAAGTCAAAACTGTAACTCGGCCACTCAGGATCATTCACTGTCTTCTTGGTAAGCAACTCCAGTGTAGAATTGGCCTTGTGTTTTAGGTTATTGTCCTGCCTAAAGAATTCCTGGTGGAAAGCAGACTGAACCAGGTTTTCCACTAGATTTTTGCCTGTGCTAAGCTCCATTCCGTTTCATTTTTAATCTGAGAAACTCCCCCAGTCCTTTTAAATATTACAAGCATACCCATAACATGATGTAGCCACCACTATGCTTGAAAATGGAGTGTGGTGTTCTGTAATGTGTTGCATTGGATTTGCCCCAAACATAAAACTTTGTATTCAATACAAAAAGTTAATTACTTTGCAGTATTACTTTGGTGCCTTGTTGCAAAAAGAATGCATGTAACTACAATGTTGTTGATCCTTCCTCAGTTTTCTCCTATCACATCCATTAAATTCTGTAACCGTTTTAAAGTCACCTTTGGCCTTATGGTGAAATCCCCGAGCGGTTTCCTTCCTCGCCCGTAACTTAGTTAGGAAGGACAGCTGTATATTTGTAGTGAATTGGTGTATTGATACACCATCCAAAGTGTAATTAACTTCACCATGCTCAAAGGGATTTTCAATGTGTACTTTTTTTGTTGTTGCCATCTACCAATAGTTGCCCTTCTTTGCGAGGCATTGGAAAACTTCCCTGGTGTTTGTGGTTAAATCTGTGTTTGAAATTTAGTGTTCAACTGAGGGACCTTACAGATAATTTTATGTGTGGTGTACAGAAATGAGGTAGTCATTCAAAAATAATGTTAAACAGTATTATTTCAGAGTGAATCCATGCAACTTATTATGTGACTTGTTAAGCTAATGTTTACTCCATAACTTATTTAAGCCTGCCATAACAAAGGGGTTGAATACATATTGACTAAAGACATTTCAGCTTTTCATTTTTTATTAATTTGTAACAATTTCAAAAAACATAATTCCACCAAAAAGTTATTCAATTTCAAGTGGTAAAGTGGTGTGAATACTTTCTGAAGGCACTGTATTTGCTTGAGACCATGTTGGGGAATAACACATTGTCTCTGTTGTACTTTGACTGTTTATTTTTTGTGGATGTTTAAAAAATATTCCATTTGCATTTTTGTAATTTTGTCTGTTCTTCATCAAGCGGAGAGAGTCATTGCTAGTACATCCAAAATAGAAAGCTGAAGCGACCATCCTATAGTAGGTATGATAGTGTGAGCATCGTAGTGGTGTGTAAGGATGAGACTTTAGATGAGTGCCTTCTGTAATTGCTGTTTACACTTTGTTGTTTCCACAGCTGGTCATTGTCTGGCCAATCAGATGTTTGCAAGAGGAGGAGTCACACAAATCCAAGCCTTATCTCTCTAAGTGCCAAAGGTCATATCAACTGAACCCCCTCCCTGCTCTAAACCACCTACAAATCAATCTAACCGCCCTCCTCGCATGCACAGCCACTCTCCCTCCATTGAATCCCTCCATCGCTCTCCTATTGTAAATTAATGCAGATGAACATGGTGCAAAACACAGCCTTGCTATTTTCCACAGCTTGGCTCTGACAGAGAAATTCATAATCACTTAATCATATGTAACGTCACGCCTCGATGGCGTGAATATAACAGCATGTCCACTGCTATGTGTGGTGATGTTCTATTATTTGCATGGACAAAAACAGTGTTCCAGACCTGTATTTAGCGGGCTTGACGCTTCCTTTCTCGTAAGCACGTAAGCCGTACTCATTTATTAGCCCCCTTACCTTTCACACAACTTAATGAGGGATTGTTTTGAGTTGCTACGGTTACAGTCAAGTGTTCTGTAGAGTTTTTTTTTTTTTTTTTTTTCATTCATCATTTTTCTCTCCCTTATCACTCTTCAATTCCTCCTCCCATTTTTACTCATCGTCCTACAAATGTTCCTTTTTGGGCCCCATACCAATATCAATTATATCAATGGAGGGAGTGCTGAATGAGATGAAGAGGCCCTTGGATGTTTCACACTCTATCCCCTATTTGTATTTCCCTCTGGCTCATCAGCCACCATGTCGTTATCCAGAGTGGATGTAAAGAAGGAGAAAAACAGACTGAAAAGAAAGAGGAGGCATTGAAATAAAAGGAGGAATAAAATAACGTCTCTTTCACCCTTTTGTATTTTTTTTATACTAAATTACTCTTAATGTCCTCCACTCTAGATTTTTCTAAGTGACAAAGAAGAAACAATATGCCAACATATTTGATCGTGACTGATATCAACAGTAGACCGTATGTTTACCAATGAGGATGTACAGTGCCTTCGGAAAGTATTTGTGAGCCTCATCAAGCTATACGCAATACCCCATAATGACCAAGCGAATGTACTTATTTACATAAGTATTCAGACCCTTTGCTATGAGCCTCGAAATTGAGCTCTGCGCCGGTGCATCCTGTTTCCATTGATCATCCTTGAGCTGTTTCTACAACTTGATTGGAGTCCACCTGTGGTAAATTCAAAGGATTGGACAGGATTTGGAAATTCACACACCTGTCTATATATACAGTAAATTCCCACAGTTGACAGTGCATGTCAGCAAAAACCAAGCCATGAGGTCAAAGGTATTGTCCATAGAGCTGGTACCCAAGAAGGTTCCCAAGTTTGGAACCACCAAGACTCTTCCTAGAGCTGGCCGCCCGGCTTACTGAGCAATCGGGGGAGAAGGGCCTTGGTCAGGGAGGTGACCAAGAATCTGATGGTCACTGACAGAGCTCTAGAGTTCCTCTGTGGAGATCGGAGAACCTTCCAGAAGGACAACCATCTTTGCAGCACTCCAACAATTAGGCTTTTTATGGTGGCCAGACAGGAGCAACTCCTCAGTAAAAGGCACATGACAGCTCGCTTGGAATTTGCCAAAAGGCACCTAAAGACTCAGACTATGAGAAACAAGATTTTCTGGTCTGATGAAACCAAGATTAAATTTTTGTTTTCATGTCTGGAGCAAACCTGGCACCATCCCTACGGTGAAGCATGGTGGTGGCAGAATCATGCTCTGGGGATGTTTTTCAGCGGCAGGGACTGGGAGACTAGTCAGGATCGAGGCAAAGATGAACAGAGCAAAGGATAGAGAGATCCTTGATGAAAACCTGCACCAGAGCGCTCCAACCCACTCAGACAAAGGTTCACCTTACAACAGGACAACAACCCTAAGCACACAGCCAATGCAATGCAGTAGTGACTTTGGGACAAGTCTCTGAATGTCTGAGTGGCCCAGCCAGAGCCCGGACTTGAACCCGATCTAACAGCTCTGGAGAGACCTGAAAATAGCTGTGTAGCGACGCTCCCTATCCAACCTGACAGAGCTTGAGAGGATCTGCAGAGAAAAAAACTCTCCAAGCTTGTAGCGTCATACCCAAGAAGACTCAAGGCTGTAATCGCTGCCAAAGGTGCTTCAACAAAGTACTGAGTAAAGTGTCTGAATACTTATGTAAATGTGATATTTCCAGGTTTAAAAAAAAATAAATTAGCAAAAAAATCCTCAAAATAAGTTTTGGGTTTGTCATTATTGGGTATTGTGTGTAGATTTATGAGAAAAAAATTAAATGTAATACATTTTAGAATAAGGCTGTAACCTAACCAAATAAGGAAAAGGTCAAGGGTTCTGAATACTTTCCGAAGGCACTTTGTTTCCCTATGAGAATAGGTATTTTAAGGGGACATAAACCGAGAAGGGGATTCTGGTCCTTATTATTGTCGGCCACCCTGATGTTTGCAATCCTGTTCCACAAACAGCAAACGAGTGGGATGGATTTCTCCACATGTTGCCATGAGAACAAACAATTTAAGAACTTTTAACCCTAGCCAGGATATCCCCAACGCTCCAACCCACTGAACCTTGTATTTATGGAGTCTACTTTTATCAAATGATTCAATGTGAATACACCTGCGTTCACTGGGATTGTTTTTAAGATTCCACCCCCAAATAAAAATTCTGTCTGTGAAGTCATGTTTTCAGCACATCAGCTTCCATCAGCCCTGTGAAGCACATATAGAAGCACCTATTTTTGTAACCGTTCAGACAAACTGCTGAAATCATGTTTAAATGTTGTGTGGGTGCCAAGTGTGCTTCTGGTTCAGCCAAAATTGTCTAAGGCAGCAGCAGTAGGGGTTGTTTTCTTTTCACTCTCTCACCAGTGAACTTCAGGCAAGGCAAAATGCAAATTAAGGTGATCGCATGAGTAGATGCTTGTTTCAGTACATTTGCCTGTTGAAGAGGGTTGCGAGACTGGTTTTGTATGATTTGTTTGGTAAATTGTAGAAATCTTATTATGCTACTTCTATGAGCTACAAGCCGTCAAGGTGAAAAATCTGTCTGCCCTTGAGCAAGGGTCACCCTGGCTGTGACCCCACTCTCCGAAGGTGTCTTGTGGAGAGTTGGGATATGCAAAAAACACATTTCTAATTCACACGTGTATTAATAGGACAAGTATAAGCTTATTATTATTATTATTACCTACTGTATGCTTGTAATTAATTGGCCTTTCGCTTGAATGTCTTTCATTTTGGCACCATTTTGCTGTACTAGTCTTGGCATATTATAAAGTATTTAAATGTTTATTGTTCAGTTGTATCCCAGCATTTGTTGTTGTTTGTGTTGCTTAACAACAAACCAGCGCTAACCAACGTCCAAGCCAGGCTGCGGTACACCGGTAGAGTTTGCCGGCCAAGAGTACTTAGCACCTCTGAACAGAGTGCCGGAAGTCATTTGAAAACTGGTTCTAGATGTAGAATCGCGCAAAAATGTTGTCAATCAGACGTCCACCAGTGGCTGGTCCCTAAAACGCACCGTGTCGAACTAACGGCAGATCAACATTCAGTGTGGTGTGCGTGGTCCCTTAAGTTGGGTTTCACACTAGGTCACAGTGGTAAATTATCGTGTTCTAGCAGCTCGCTGAGGCTCGCCCTACTGTGGAGATGACCCTTGACCCTGATCCCCACGCAGTCTATACATGTGAAAAGCCACATTGTTTGTATTTTAATTTGACTCATATTTTCATCTATGATAATTAACAGTATCTTATATTTTTTAATATGAAGGTACAATGAGTAAGGTTGTGTGGGAGTGAGGATCTGTGAATCTGTTTTGTTTGGTTAGTATTTTTTTTGAAAGGCGCATTGTATGGATGCTAGCTGTGCTTTGAAGTGGCCAAAATGACTTTTGAGGGCCCTCTGGATTCCAGCCAGCCAGAGGAAGAATGAATGAGCCATGATGAAGGGAGCTCCTTTACATAAACAGGAAGTGCACCTAGGATAATGCAAAATGATTGTGGGTTGATTTAATATACATTTGTTCATAATTAGACTTCCTCTTTGTTTTACTCAGGCAAGGACATAATTATGTTGGGTTCACATCCAATAATGGTCAGGAATTGCTACTTCAATATTTATAAGTTTGATAATGTGTTAATATTTGTCAGGGAATGTATTCGATGTACTTGAGTCATGTATAGTGTTAATCACAAACTAAAGTCAATGAACTGAAACTGGTGTAAAGTTTCTCATGCTTCCTTTACTGCCATCGTTGTAAATGACAACTCGCATACCTTATCTACTTGAAACTTCTTGCTGTTAACCTATATTCCAATGTTGCAAATGTCAAGAATTGAGAACAACAAAATGCAAGCTAAGGTGATTGGCATGTCACTGCTAAGTTTTAGTAGAGGTATCAATGTCTTGTCTTCTCTTGGCTAGGTTGGTACTATTTAGGACTCAATTCATACACCTCATTCTCCAGTGGTTTATTTTGATGGACAAAGGAAGTAGCCTAGTCCGTAGGCGGCCTCCACAACTGTAATTAACTATTTTTTTTTACAAATCTCATTCATCCATTACATGTTGGTGCTCAACAGTCAACAAGGTTATTTTCCATGGGAGTGACTGGCTGGATGGCCCACCCAATCAATTGCTGACTCATCCATGTCTGCCCCGCCCTCTTCGCTGTGCTGTTCAGCTGATGCAATTCTTAAGAGGGATGTCACTCTCCCTCTCTGCGTCTCTGCTCCTTATTCTGCTTGTTCCCTGTCCACCTCTTTTCCTTTCCCATAAGGTCCTCTCTAAGCTGTCCTATCATGTTCTTACTCCCACTTATCTCCATTCATGACATACCTTTCCCACATTACCTAGTGTTCCTGACTGTACTTCAAAACAATAACTGAAGCATTCATTGTAAACATTGAATTTCTGTGTGTGCCTTCGCTTGAGTGTGTGTGTTTGTCTTTTAAGATAGACTGTCAGGAAAGGTTCCCACATGTCTTCCTTGTGTTGGTTATCATGGGTGTCAAACAGTGCAGTCTATGTGCGTCTTTGTCTTTTGTTGTATATTTTTGTCCATTTCAAAAGGGACTGTAAAAAAACAAACATGTTGAACCTATTTCACCCCCCCCAAAAAAAAATTCTACACGTAGTTACATATTCATCTTTCCTAGTGATTTGACTTGTCATAGTTGTTGAGGGATGGAAATGTCACCCTCTTCCTTTCAATGGACAGAAAGTGTCAATTCAACCACAGAATGTGACTGAATGAAATAGCCTGTAGCCTACCACACTTGAATGGGATAAACGAGACCTCCCTTAAAATCTTTACAGTGAATATATGCATGCCCCTGTGTTTTCATAGCCTTGTTTTTTTTATCACACAGCTTGAATACATGGTTCTGTTTCTTTCCCAGGTTCCCATCACACAAACTCTTTCACATGGCCTTTGACAGGATTCCTTTTGTTTGTTTGTTATTATAATTCTTATTTATGAATTGTCCTCTCCCCAAAGGAATAGCTGTCCCCCTGGATATACTTTAAATGGACTACTCTGAGAAGATTCTGTAGTGTTCTTTTCTGTCACATACATGGTTTAAATGCACCATGTTAAATATCAGAGAAAATACATATTAGTCTGTTTTTTTTCTGTAACAAAATCACCTTATTGATTATTAAACTGCTGAAATGACGACGACGACGACGACAACAACAAGTCTTCAATGACCCCTTGCAGATATTGCGCAAGCATTGCACACTTTGAAACAAATATTAACAAGATTATGTAAGGATGTGGTGTCATCAAGTGAAATGGAACATGTATTGTTTTTATACAATGACGATGGCCCATTAAATGACACAATTAACATTTTGTTACAAGCACTCAATTTATTGACAAAGATAGGATGTGGTATTAGAGAAAGGCTACTTAATGTTAGGCACATTGGCATTACTTACACCTGATGGTAATTTAACATTTTATCAATGTATTTTTTACTCCTCTTAATCCATATGTTTCCTGTTTCTGTATAACACACATGTTTGACTTCCATAATGTAAAAATGTTTGATCTTAATAGAAACACCATAGCATGTTTTAATTTGTTTATCCAAGTTAAATTGGACCTCAAGTTCTGTAGGTCAAGAACACACTCAGGTTGATGTTGAGTGATGTAACACTGTTGTGGAAAAAAGGAAACGGAGTTGAGCTGAAAGGCACATCTTATCAGTGTTGCAATTGTAGCCAACTAAAACCGCACAGGTGTGGCCTTTGTTTTTGGGCCTGGAAAATTACGGAAACTTTTTTTTTTTTTTTTACATGGACACGTATGACTGATTCACACTTCGATAACCTCACCTCTGAAGGATGGGGTGATGGTAAAATATTTGCCTTCCAGGAAGAGTGTGTCCCGCTGCTCAGTGCTTACACAAACAGCAACTGTGCCCTATGGTCCATTGTAGAGAAACCAGACTGCCCTAAATGGAGAGGGCAGGGTGGCTGTGGCATAAGGCAACATGTCTCACTTTATGGCCTCTAAATGTTTATGATGTCCTCATCCTACCCACATCTCAGCCCTCTGACAAGAGACTTCCTCATTTCAATATTGCTCTTTGTTTTGGGGGTTAAGGTATATTTAGAAACACTATTTCAATTTAGATACTTGTCATGTAGTTTATTTTAATAGCCTCAAACGATTTGGTATTGGTATTTATTAAATATTAGTTGTGCATTACTTACTTAGACAAGTGTCTTTGTTTACTTCCTATGTCTGTCTATATGCCCACTGTGAAATGCAGTTTTCACCATAATGGAATACTGGGCCAGCAGTTCAGGGGCCGATTGAAAAGTTGGTATTAAATGCTAGCTATGTCCAACTTTGGGATCAGAATTTACACCTGTTGCACCAACCAAAAATATGATTAGTCATAGCTAAATCCGGCGTAAGCAATGTGCCTTTATGAGACTTAATGCTTCATAATTATGGTTGGTAGGCCATGGCAGTTCTAAACAATGATTTATATAACCCCTGGAATGCAGATGCTATATATT
Organism: Thymallus thymallus; assembly: GCA_023634145.1. Classification (NCBI taxonomy): domain Eukaryota; kingdom Metazoa; phylum Chordata; class Actinopteri; order Salmoniformes; family Salmonidae; genus Thymallus; species Thymallus thymallus. The sequence continues at coordinate 22,728,988 of CM042416.1, read as the reverse complement.
GGCCATTGAGAGGCTTTGAAGCCACCGGTCGGCCATATTGACACTCCCGATTAGGCGCTGTCCTCCATAGGAATTAATGAAATTCTACAGTATTTCAATTAAATGTTTCATGGACAAAATTACATGTATTTTTTGTTGTTGTTGTAGCGGGGACAGTAACATTAGTACTCTCTCTAAAAAAAAATGCATTTCTATAGCTTCCAAAATATGTTTTACAATTGAGGAGTGCCAAGATGGCTGCGCGCAGGATTCAATACAGCGCCCCCTGGTAGTCATCCAGGGTTTAAACACATAATTGGTTCTAAACTTTGCAAGGCATGTTCGTCCCATCACTTCACAAAGCCCACCACTATGCATGCTCGTTTTCTTAACCACAGCTGGATGGATTAATCAATAATTACTGTGGGAATGAAAATCACTGAATGACGGAAATATTGGAATAAATTAGGCTAATGCCATTGGAGGCATGTATCATATTGTTGCTTACAGAAACTCTAGTCATCCAACCGTTTTAAATAGCTAGCGATAGCTGTTTGTGGTCAGCTTTAATTTCAGCGTTATTGCACTGCTTTGATACAAGCGTGGGGACTCTTTGAAAAATCAATCAATGTCATTTTTTTGTTTTCACTGAATATCCGTTTGGATAGCCTACAAGTTTGGGAAAATGTTAACCAAATTGAGTTGTGTTTTTCTAGCCTCTTCAAAAACGATTAGCTATTGATTTACATATTAGTTGTGTATGGTTAGGTTATAAACTAAGACACTTCAATGTATGTCTACTGTATATGCCCATTGTGAAATTCAGTCCCACTTTCACCCTAATGGAATACTGGGCCAGCAATCCAGCACATTTTACGTCGGAAGTAGAGTTACGACCAACTGGTTCAACCAGCCCCAGGAGGTCCTTTGTCCAAAGTGCCCTTAATCTGGTTTATGTATGGGGGTTGGTGTGCCGTGTCTTGGATCAGGCCCCTTTTCCCATTTTGCACAGCTTGAGGGAAGAGGGTGCTTTGTTGTACCCCTCACTGGTGACCTACATACTCTGTATTGAGTGCACTCATCTTTTTAACCCCTCTTCCTTTGTCTGGATGGCCCATTCTTTCCCCACAGAGGAGACATCCGTCACAATCTAATTTTAGTGATTGCAATTTGGGATTAGGTTAAAATCAATATTTTTAATTATTTCATGTTTCCTTTTATGGAGGTTGCACAGCTGTCATTGCTTTGTAACATGATCCCACACTCCTAAATGTGTTTTTATTCTTATGCATGTAAAGAAGCAACTTAGTCACATGACTCTGGGTGCTGAATACAGTGTTTTGGTACTTTTGATAACGTCACCTTCACATTATTAGAGCATTTGACTGTCACTAAGCTACAGGGCGATGTTTATATTGAGCAAAGGAAATAAAAGTCACATACACATGTTTAGCAGATGTTATTGCGGGTGTAGCGAAATGCTTGTTTCTAGCCCCAACACAATGTTACAGGATGGCTTTTTTGACCCTTTTATAGACGGTGATATATCATAGGGTTATAAGCATTGTATTAACATGGTGTAACGCATATTGTTCATTTATAGCCTGCTATCCATAAAGCTTGATTAATTACGCCGAGAAATGGTAAAACAAAAAAATAAGGAAACATATGGGCGCTATTTTACCCATCACAGGAAATAACTGCCTAGTTTGAAGACAGACTTTTTAAAAGGTACTCCCAAATCTTTGCCCAGTCTTTTTCTGGGGTGGGTCACGTGCGATGGTGACAGTCTGTCAGAGTCAATGGCGGCGTATGATTGGCTTACAGATTTAAGAAAGGGCCCTCCCATAGGCTGTCCGAAATCACGTCACTCCGATCAGCTGTTAGTGCGCCTCAACAATAACAAAGGGAACAGTTTGGACCTCGGAAAGGCTCGGAAAAAGTAACGAACTGTGTAGCTCCGAATACAAAGGTCCGTAAACTGAATTTCTTCTGCGAAGAACACTTTTTTTATATTTTCGAAAAGAAACAATCTACCTCAAAGTCTTAAGGATTGTATGACTAAATATCCGTCCTTTACTGTTCACACCATTCCTTGCCGCAGGTGAGTTTTTTGGGGGTCTCTTTGTTGTCTGTTATTCAAAGAACACGCAGTAGGCCTAATCTTTTGCGATTCAATTTTAGGCCATCGTTGACATGACTGTATTTTCACAAGAACGATTTAGCACAAATGCATAGCCTATTTCCACTGTTTTTATACATCAACAGTGTTTTCTGTAACAAAAATAAGATTATCGGCCTATTTTTGTCAAAAAGAGTCAGACCACCGTCTAATGAAAAGTTATTATCATGGCAAGGTCTAGATGTCTTACCTATCTGTTGAAGGAGGAGCTATTTATATGCACAATATAGAATTGTACTTTCAACTTTGCTGGAAAAACTTTGGAGCTTCGACCCGCCCAATAGGTGTAGGGTTACGCTATGCACCCTCCGCTTGTATGCTAGTCATGAAACCTTCCTGCAATCAGACAGCCTACCACGATTTTTAGTTGTTATTGAACCTAAAATGTGGCGTTTTTTTTGTTTACCGTATATGTAAATCAATCAATAAATGTGTTTATAAATACATTTTTACACCAGCAGTTGTACAACATGCTTATATAGAAACCGAGCCTAAAACCCCAGAGAGCAGGCAATGTAGATGTAGAAGCACGTTGAACAGACGATAACTGAACCTTTATTTATATTTTCAGTGATTTGTTTGTTTAATCATAAGGCTAATATCAGGCATTTTGCTCTGGGTAGAACACTCATGAAGCATATCCATATGACGTACTCGTTGCGGCTCCTAACGTTCCAAGGTGTCGACGATAGGCCTCCAACCACCACCCAACCATCCAAATACATACGACAATACAATTATTCTCTATTGTGCTCTCACATAACCTACCGTTACAGTCCGTTAATACAAATATTCAGCCTTTTTAACGGCCGCAATATCACTACGCTTCTTCAACCTCCCCTCATTGTTTGCTATCACAGTCCCTCGACCACATAACACAACTGCTAATTTTCTTTGTCGTTGAATCTACAAAAATCAGAGGATATTGAATCAAAAAACGACGTGTTTGCATTCGCTTGCAGCCTACACATCTTCCGACGAAGATGTATGATTTTAAGTACTATATGACAAACTGTCATTTGGGCATAACTTGTGTGTTTGCCTGTAGCCTACCTGGCAGACCAGGTATCTTGTCCTCTTTGGACATTATCATAAAGAAGCCACTGTAGTTATCTCACCTTTTCAGTTTTTACAAACCCACATATCTCAAATTATTGGGTGCAGTGGAGCCTCCAGGGATTTTGGGCCCCATGAAAATATATAACATTGGGCTCCAAAATGTTTTTACCTAATGCTGGAATAATATTTTAGGGCCCCTGTCAGTCACAGGCCCTTAGAATCATCCTAACTTTCCCCCCCCATACGGCGCCCCTGATTGGGTGCACTGCTCTGTATTTGTTTTCCACAAATGTGTACATACATACAGCTCATAGTTTACAATTGCACTGACAAATGTGGCTTCACAGCCGGAATACAATTTTGTCTGGCAGAATTATGGTTGTTGTGTAACACTGGTCCTGCTTCAGGTCAGGGGTCGTAATCTATGACCTGCAGTCAGTGTCACCGCAACGCTGTATCCCTAACGCTGTATCCCTGGTGTGTCCGTGTGGTGGTAGTAGTTAACGACATCAGCAGGGGAAAATGCTGTCTGGCTTTTTACATTCTATTCAATGGGACTGGAAGTCTAATTGATTTAGATTTTAGTCATTTAGCAGACTTACAGTTAGTTAGTGCATATATGTTCATACTATTTCGTACTGGTCCCCTGTGGGAATCCAACCCACAACCCTGGTGTTGCAAGCGCCATGCTCTACCATCAGAGCTACACGGGACTAATTGCAAAGAAAGGTTAGGCCTATACCACCAATACTGGGCTGTATGGTCACAGAGAGTTGACCCCTAGGTGAAGATACAGCATAAGTGAACAAGCTACTAGGTTACAGACCTAATAGGCTCACACGTATTTGGCCAGTATGCCTGTCAGTTGGCAGCTAGGTGATGATGGGTCTATTTTCATAATTGCCTTTTATGACGGATGTCTGGTAGATAGGCAAATGATACCCACACCAGTGCCTCTTTGAAGTTTATGACAGTTGTGAATGATCTGGCTACCCTTGTATATATATTTTTTTTATTATCGAGTACCAGAGATCTAGAAAATGTGTTTATTGACAGAGAGGGTTAATATTGGACTGTCCTCTAAATCTAGTAACCCAGAAATAAACATGGATGTCCTTTCAGTTCAGTCTGACCCATGTTTTCCTTCTGCTTATTACCCAAAAGATATTTGTATGCATCTCCCCCCTCCTTTTCTCCACAGGTCTTTATAGGATCATGTACATGGTCTCAAATGTGTCACTCTAGATCACAATGACTGGAGTTAATTATTCCCTCTTTCTCTTTGTCTCTCAGGTCCTTTTGTAATTTTGCACACGTCGAGGTGAGCTATGACCAGACTTTGCACGGCTCTCCTCAGATTTTATTGAAGCACTTTAGCACCTGCAGCTGATGACCAAAGCGCCTGCTCCCCACCCTCGCCCCGGTCCTCGCACCGCTCAGCCCCCTCTTGGTCCCGCTGTACCCCACCAAGGAGTCCCAGTATGTTCCAGAGGCTCACCAGCGTCCTGTTCGGGGACGATGTGGAGGAGGTGAGCCGAGGAGGCCCTGGAGAACAGGGTTTTGGCCAGAAGGAGGAGGATGAAGAGTGGATCCTGGTAGACTATCTGGGTGAGGTTCAGAACATATACGTACACAGACGAAACATACACAGACATAAACAGTAAAATACACAAACAAAAATGCATATGCACATTCTAAACACAAACATACAAAACGGTTCAGATGAGTTCAACAGTGAGCATCATTTCCATACAGTCACGTGGTGGGAACTTCGCTGCCTTTTAAAAGTCAACACTGACTATATGCCGCTTCAAATCAAATGTTATTTGTCACATGCGCCGAATACAACAGGTGTAGACCTTACAGTGAAATGCCTACATACAAGCTCTTAACCAACAATGCAGTTAAAAAAAAATAAGTGCTAAGTAAAAAATAGATAAGTAAGTCTAGCCTGCAGCGTTTGCTTTTCCGTGTGAGCATATTATCAGAGATATACAGTACATCTCATGAGCATCTAAGAACTCACCTTATCAAACTGCTTGGCTATGCAATCCTTAGGTGCCTTTATAGTCTCCATAAACCACTGCTTTGTGCAGACGCAAACTAAGTTCACCTGCAGACACAAGGATGCTAAGCCCGGGCAAGGTTCCCAGTATCCATACGTATCCATACACACATGGCTCCACACATACACAGTATATTTATGATGCTCAATAACACATACACATGGCACACACTTGTTATTTAGGAGTGCATCCAGTCCGTCTGTCTCTGACACATCTCATATTCCACAAGCGTGTGAATATTCAAGGTGTGAGACCACTTCTGTACGGGGTGAGGGTGGTGAAAGAGATATCAGATGATACATGGCATCATAAACCATTTATTAAGTGTTAGTTGACTGTTAACTGTTAGAGTGAATGCAGTAATTAGACACTTGAGGTCAGATGTTTTGTCTCTGAAAGTGTTGAATAATCATTTCCTGCACAGACTGCAGTACAATGACCTATTTTATTGTAGGGATTGATTCCACACTCTTAAAGTGTGTACTATTTAGTGTGTACTCATTGTATTAGTGGCACACTTCAACACCTCTAGTTGCACTAGTCCCCTACTTCTAAACTGCTAATCTATTATATCAGTACTGTAGACTGCTTTCCCTCCCCCTTCCTGCACACACACACACACAAACACAAGGTGGATGGTGAGAGGATTACAGGTCCTAATTGGCCTTACAGAGACAGTGATGCTGCATTGCTTAGTGGCTAAGCGTGCCGATTACCCTAAAGGGTGTGAGTCGGCACAAATGAGATTTTATTATTATTTTTTGTTGAGTAAACAAGGTGGCTGCACTGCCGCTGACATGCGTGACAGAGAAAGATGAGATGGAAACTGAAGTGTCCTTGGGAGTGGGTGTATTTATATCACACATACACCATAACACATCCACACACTCAGAAATAAACACACTCTGAGGAACACAACACATCTTTACACATTATTTGAAAAGGAAAGAGAGGAAAAATGTCATGATCATACACACAAGGGAAAACAGTTATACACACAGACTGAACACAGTTACACACACAGTTATACACACAGAACACAGTTACACACACAGAACACAGTTACACACACAGAACACAGTTACACACACAGAACACAGTTATACACACAGAACACAGTTATACACACAGAACACAGTTACACACACAGAACACAGTTATACACACAGTACACAGTTATACACAAACGCACAAACAGAGAAAAGCATCTACACACACGTACATGCACACATCAGCTGTTTGTCCAAAAAAAAGACAGACAGTCAGCTTTAAACTTTGTCCTGGAATTAAGTGTTGGCCAGACATCGGTGCAGGCTATTTTTAGTATAATGGAAGTCCAAACAGCAATCTGCTGGCTTTGATTCTCATCTGGTATCAAGTTGCTTTTTCTGTCATACTTCCCATATGGCAGTGTATTATTGTGACTTGTTAGTGCACTACTGACAGTAACACTACCAAGTCTCAAAGCAAGACATGCTATATAGCCCAGGGATGCAGTGAATGCATCTTCTCGCTCCAGCCAAACCACCTAATTTAACTTGATTCGTTTTTTTTCTATTCAACCTATTCAAACTTAGTTTCTCTCCCGACCTTTTAAGCAGCATCACGCGTTGAGATAGTTAGCTACTGGAAAACGTGTTTTGGTGCATTCTAGAGTAGGGAAAGACTGGAAAGTATTTTGCAGCAGTTTGGTAGAGGGAGTTGCTGAAGCTGCTTGACCCTATGAGTGACAGATCTTGCGCACACACACACTATAGTATCACACTTATTATCTTTATTCTGACTGATAGAACACTGCTCTGTGCCTGTAGGGCTTCGACACCATTATCTTTATTCTGACTGATAGAACACTGCTATGTGCCTGTAGGGCTTCGACACCATTATCTTTATTCTGACTGATAGAACACTGCTCTGTGCCTGTAGGGCTTCGACACCATTATCTTTATTCTGACTAATAGAACACTGCTCTGTGTCTGTAGGGCTTCGACACTTATGCATCGGGGAAAATATTGTTTTTGTTTTGATCGCTAAAGCCACTCCCTCTGAGCCACATTGCCCTCTAAAGTCATGTCAGGGTATTGCATATGATTTGTCATCCCAACCAGGTTGAGCTCAAGACCATCATATTGCGTTTTTACATTTTGCTACATGGATTTTTAAAATTATTTTCACTAATTATGGGGCGGCAGGTAGCCTAGTGGTTAGAGTGTTGGGCCCTTAACTGAAAGGTTGCCGGATCGAATCCCCGAGCTGACAAGGTATAAATCTGTCGTTCTGCCCCTGAACAAGGCAGTTAACCCACTGTTCCTGGGCCGTCATTGTAAATAAGAATTTGTTCTTAACTGACTTGCCTACTAAAATAAAGGTTAAATATATATATATTTTTATAAAACTCAATGATTGTATAACACATTTTCACACATATATCCTACATGCTTTTGCAAACAGAAACTTTCCATTTCTTATTAATTATACTGGTGTAACTTAACCAATCCCTGCCTTTCTCCCCAGCCGAGGCCTGCTCCAGCCCTTGCGGTGATGGCCTGTCTGAGGTGGACCTGACTTCGGAGGAGGAGGAGGACGAGGACCTTGTGGTAGTCCCCTCTCCCATCGCCAGCTCCCCCATCCGCTATGCCTCCTGCACCTCCCTGGACTCCACCGCCGACACTGAGGATGGGGGTCCCGAGGAAGAGGAGGACGAGGAAGAGGGGGGTTTCCAGCGCCTGGGGGCCTGTTCTCTAGAGGAGAGCTGGTTTGTCACTCCCCCACCCTGCTTCGGTGGCGGGAGGAGGGGCAAGCCTATGGTACTGGAGACCAGCCCCCTGGAGAACTTGCTGATAGAACATCCCAGCATGTCTGTGTACACCACCCTCAGTCCCCCACGACTCTCCCTCAACCTCCCCCTCTCCCTCAACCTCAATCTCAGCCTCCCACCTGTTGACGCACCTGCCGCTGTGGGCAAGGAGCCGGGACGACGTTCGCTTGACAGCCCCCGCCACAGGTAAGACTTGTTGCTGCAAAAATTCTAACAGTAGTGTTACTGCACCTACATTTTTTGAATTTATTTCTTAAACTATGGATTAACCAATCCAGCCCTTTGTCTCGGCCTATAGGCCTGAGACGGTAGTGCAGCGCAGAGCCAGCCTCCATGCTGGCTGTTATGCGGCTGCCCTCTCAGCGCGGGTTTCAGGCCTCCTAGACCAGGCCCAGCAGCACGGACGCCTGGCCCAGAGGGTACGTGACGCCGCCCAGCGCCAGCTCCTCTCCCGCAACGCCCTGCGCCGCCTCAATCTGCTGCGTACTGGAGGGTCCAAGCAGGCCAAGCCCACCACCACCTATCTACACCAGCCTGGTCAGAGGAACCTCAACTTCTGAGGTCCTGGCCCTATCCCTTAACCTCCACCCATCAAATCATCCATCTTTCTCAATCTGGATCCACACGAAGAGTACATCCTGTAACATGCTCTCCCTCTCCCCACTTCCTCCCTCCATCCAACCATTCCTCCACTCTGGAATGAAGAGACGTGATGAGGATGTCTTCTTTAAGGCCTCCTTTAGAATCAATGCCATAGGTCACTTTACTCCGCTGGAGATCCTCACCACCACATGGTAACTGGGAGAGACTGGTTCAATCAGACATTACACCTGTGACGACACTCTCCGCTTTCATCCACTCTGCAGTGGTTGTGTGATGTCATAGAATGTGATGTCATAGAATGGTTGTGTGATGTCATTGATTGATGTCAGCGTTGCTTGTAGTGACACTAAGTGATGTCATTGAGTTGTTGTATGCTGTCATAGAGTGGTTGTGTGCTATTAGAAGAGGGTTTGTGGCTTAATAGAATGACTGTGATGTCTTTAGAGTAGGAGTAGGCATTTAGAAGAGGAGCATGCCTCTCGCTTCTAATTAGGACAGTTTAACAAGGTTGTTTCTCATACCCCTCCAATCAAATTGCTTCCTCTATAGTTTCCTGTCTTTTGAATTTTGACATAGATGCTGTGTCACTTCATGGCAAACTAATGTAATTTGTCATTCTGATGGCCACAACTTACACTTCAAAATTAGCACCCCCTTCTCTTGACTATGATTGAACCTGCCTTGAATTGAGTAATTCAGTACTTTCACAATATTGTTTGAGAAAATGATGGTCAAATACTGGGTTAAATATCACTAAACGCCTTGTTATAATAGTAGAATTTAAGATGAAAAATAAATTCATGTAAAATGTATTTAAAAAAAAAAAAACGTCCAAAGTATTTTTTTAAAGGAAAAAACATATATTACATATCAGTATGAAGTTAGTATGAGCATTTATCTGCATAGGTATGTTTGTAAGCAGCGGTTTGACGTTAGTGTGTGATTTGTTGCATGGTTGTATAGAGCCAGTCTTCGGATGTTGAGAAAACAGAAAAAAAAATGTTTTTGTATCTTGTTATTTCTCATTGTTTGTTCTAAATCGGCAGTCCACGTCTCAGGGTCATAACCAATCACCTTTACACTTTACTAAAATGCAGATTACTTGACGGATGTTATTTGTCTTGTACATACTTCCAAATCTGTCGTAGTGTGCTTTGCCTTGTGGTAATTTTTGTGATCAATAATTGACCTTTTAAAAGAACCGTGTGCGTCTCGAGAAAATATAATTTTAACGTTTGCTTGTCCAAGGACTGTGAAAATGAACTCTTACTCTCTCAATCGACTGTTAAAACCCACCAAGATGGAGTGAAACTGTTAGTCTTTTTTCAATTTTGTTTATATATTTGTTCTGTGTACTTTCCATTGTTTTGAGTTAGATTTTTGCCCTGTTCTTTATTTGCTTAGTTACGTAACTTAGTAATATTAAAATATTTAAACCAAAAAATTATCAGCAGACTAACCTTGCAATAGTTTATATTACTATTGTTTTTGCTTCTACAGTATATTCTTCTTTACTTTAACAATGTTTGCAAATTGAAGACTTTGTGACAACATGAATTTGTGACAACATGAATTTGTGTGGTAACTCTAGTGGTAAGAAAGCACAGAGACAAAACTCAAGAACACCTAAGTAGACAATTTAAGTTTCACAAAACCTCTAAAAGTCAAGTATCCAGGCAAACTCAATAATTTATATGACCTAATATTATTACGACCTTATATTTTGACCTAATTTCATCTGTTTCTTTGTACTTATTGGGGGAAATACACAGTACATACATACTTGGATGTATTTAGTATGGTAGCATCAAGAAGCACTAAGACGTTTGTTTGGTTTTGTCTATATAGTTGTAAACTGATTATAGTGAAGTGATTTAAGCCTAGCCATTGTATTTGTGTATCTTTTTTTATTTTCAAATGTCTCAGATTGCAAAACTTGCATGATTTGACATGTACATTTTTGTACTGCATTGTTGTGACACGGGGCAACAGGACGAAGGGAATGGAGGAGATGGCAAAGTCCTCATTTTGGATGCGACGCTGGAGGGAGCCATTTTGTTTCTGTCCTCGGCTGTCTGTCCTCTTGATGATAATAACAGGGATTTGTATTTTGTTTTATGCCTTGAATTTGTTGTGGATCACGTGCCTTCCAGGTTAAACAGTATAATGACAATGCATCAATGAAGAACTTGAACTCTTGTCCAAAGGGACAACACATACAAAAGCAAATCAACTATGCACACAGGAGGTAACTTCTCACTGTGACCCACCCAGCCCATGTACAGCTTTTATACACAAATGTAGCAGACCTGTTTTCTCCTGTGTGAAGAATATTTGGTGGCATTTTTTTTTTTTACTGTGTGTTAGATTTTTGCTTTGATTTAGTTTACTGGAATAATACAGCACTTTGCCAAAAAAGTGTAGGAATTTGAGCGTTAACTGTTATTTATCTACATAACTGATCGCATTATTTGTATTTTGGACGTATGAGAGAACAATTCACTCTGTTTTTATGGCCAGCAAAATTAGCAAATGAGAATTTGGTAATCTGTTCTAAAACTGTAAAACATGGTCTGTTGACATGATATAAGCCACAGTCTACAATAAATGTTTTAAAAAAACATACTCTCCCGTTTCTGTCCATTTGATCCATTTAACCTTTATCCTACCAGGTTTATTCAACTATGATAATCTGTTTTGCAAGAAAGACCCAGAGCTAGCCTAGACTTAATTTCCAAACCAAGACCTTTATGGCACTGAGCTGAGACAGCTAAGATGATACTTTCAGTATGACATTATCAAACAATTGAGAATGAGTTATCACAAAAGTTAGATTTTTCTGTATTTAAAACTCAACTCAAACATCTGACCAATCACAACAGAGCAAAGTAGTTGCCAGGAAGATCTTCAACAACTATTACAAAACAAACAACTGATTTAACACGTTAGAAAATAAACCAGGACACAGAAAATAATAACTCTGATAAAATAATCCTATAGACTTGTTTTAAAGACTATAAAATTGAGTTATGACTAAAGTTTATTGTCTGTTGAAATCTGAAGGGTATACTACAAAGCGGGATCAATCAGTTGACCTGCTAAGCAACCAGAAATAACTAGATTTTCTGATTCATTAAGAAAGCTAAACGTTATGCTTCTGGTTGTTGAGTCAATTAGACCATGCCCATTTCAACCTTTATCTCTAAAAAAAAGTTATTTCAGAATATTTATGCATGTAACTCCTTGATCCTGCTTTACTATATACGGTATAGGCAAACATGGTTTAGTAAGAGACTGTGGTAAAGGTATACATGATACTAACCTCTGGGGGTAGATGTCACAATTTGGACGGGTCCAGCATTCTTATCTTTGTATGGCAAATAATGCATTAGCTAGAAAAGGAGTGAAAAAAGCTTCAACCTAGCTCAATCTATGTACAATAATAATAAGCATATAATCTCTCTGCGTTGAAACGTGTAAAACATTGTTATACGCTGTCTTCATCTCGGGTTGTTTACATTTTGAAGGAAGACCACGTTGTTTCTCCTGACCCTCCTCTGATTGGCTAAGCGGGTTTGAAACCCCTCCCATAGGCGGACCTATAATACGGAAGTGTTTTTCTTGCAGCGAAAAAACAAGAAAATGGAGCATAAACGTTTTTTTCATATACTTGACCAGGTGTAATGGCTATCTCAATGCCTACTGCGTCTTTTAAGGTTAACCGGGAAATAAGGAAAGTGCCCTTTGTCCCCCAAAATATAAATGAAACCCGTCTTGTGCAAAATAGATCCGCCATCCATACAAAGTCGATGGGTGAAAGACTCTAATAATGGTCACAAACACTTGATGAAATGTATTAACTCCCGGGAAATAAAACAGAATTTTCATCTTTCATCTTATTTGCAATAAATGGCATTCAGATTTGAACATTTAGCGCGTTTAAATGAACCGGGAACACACATGCGCACTTGCCATGGAATGGTCACATATATAAAGATTGGCGCCGGCGCGCCAGCTGATCATTATTCGTTCTTTCATTTCTGAGGGTAAGAAACTGGAGAGGAATTCTTTGTTTATTTAGCTACCTATATATTCCAGGAGTTTATGCGTAAAATTCGTGGTACTATGTCGATGAGGAACATTCCGTTTATTGGGATATTATTATCTTTTTGTCAAAACATCTGGAAGTTAGCTAGCTGATTTGATAATACAATGCATATGTTATTTTTAGTTACAACGGCTTTATTTACATTGGTTTGAAGCTGTGTTCTTTGTTATCAACTTTGCTTGATATTTAACGTTATCATGCAAGAAACAACTGCTTTTCAGGGACGTGGCATCAAGATAGTTAGCCAGTAACTTGGCTAGCCAGCAAACTACATAATCGTGCAAATTATACCTAGCAATGTAGATGTATTGCATGTTGTAATACATTCTTTAAGTATCATATATTTTTTTCTACTTATATAAACTTTTTATGTTGGTGTATTGGAGGTAAAGTCGGCTCACTGGTGAGCTACTGTAGCTAGCAATAGTGACTGTCCAAATCCTCCCGCTTCGAGAAATTGGCGCGTAGTTGGGTTTCACAAACCATCAAAAATAATTATCGTATGGTTACTTTTGTTAACAATAACCATATACGTTACTACCAGGGCTTCTGATTTAACATTGGGACTACGTATACAGTAGATTTGATGCAAATTGTGGCAGATTTCTTTGTGGAAATGAGGACTGTACTCACAAGCTCAACCCTCTAACCATTTGGCTTGCCTTTTTACCGCCGGAAACAACAGCCTATTATAATACAATCATGTTTTGGACATGTGAATATATGCTTTAGAGACCTTGTACAAATGATAAATATATTTACCATTTTAACAATGTTTTTCCGTGTCTCCTTTTTCAGTGGAACTCTGAAGCCTTCAATTGACAATGTCTAACGTTAGACGCAGGTATGGGAAGCCACACTGTAATAAAGCCTCGTTATAAACAACCATGAATGCAAGCTAGCTATATTATTGATTATTTGTACGTTTGTAACTATTTGTATGGTGACTGCTTTCTGTAGCTAACAGTTGTCTTCCTTTCAGCGGTCGGATCACATTGCAAGCAAGAGCTGAGAACGCACCAGAACATAAGGTCAAAATCACACGGAAAAGAAAGTCTGAGGTTTGTTCAATTAGCTAGTAGTGTATTATTTGTAGACATTAGTGTAGCGGTATTGTTTTTATTGGTCTGTCGCCAAATAAGAACTAAAGCTAATTGTATTGTCCATATACTTTTCAGCCATCCAAAAAGATGCCACCCGCAGTGAAGAAACAAAGCTATGAAATACAGGTTGGTTGATTGTTTACTCAATCAATTACCAAGTTGTGCCAATGAATGATGACAGTAAAACATGTGGGGGAATATATGGGTGAATGATGGTAAAATTCGCATGGATGTTGAAGTAATTGTTGATGAGACTTAACTAGTTGGGTGTGTGTGTATGTCGCCTTATCTGTGCCAGTGGCTTAGATAGCGCGCAAAATGTTGTCCATCACTCCCTTTCTCCTCGGCCCGCCTAATCTCAATCACATCGCATTCTTTGTTTTGTATACACTATGGAACAAATTATTACTATTTTCTGTCACCATTAAAACAATACTACTCTTTTCGGTGTTATTTAAACTATAGCTTTGAACAGTTTGGTAGTTTTCACTGTGCCGGTAGCATGCTGTGACCTCTTTTTGTTAATGAAGGCTCTGTTGGCTATATGGGCTTTTTACTCAGTAAATGCATGCTTATTTATTATTTATGTATATCTGCATTAGCTGCTTATGTGACTATGCTGCTGAAAAAACATTGGTGCCTTTTCTCTCTAGAAACGGTGGTCAGAGGAAGGGGCCAGTCCGTGTGTCCTCGTAGAAACGCCACACAAGGAGCTGGAGATGACCAGAGACCTGTCTGGCTTCAAGCAGTTCAGATTCAAGAACCTCTTCATCAAGACCTCACCGCTGCCCTGCCTCAGGTATTGTGTGTTGAACGGGCTTAGCCCAAATGTCTTTTACACCTCAATAGTGGCAATTGCTCCCCCTCATGTATACGCCCATGTCTTTGTTCCTAAAGTGTGTCCCCCAACTCTACCGAGAAACTCTGAATATGTAATGTTTTAGTGGCAACTCTACTCACGTTAGCCACTTGGCTAATATGTGTCAATGCGACTCTTACAGACAAGGTCTCAGTAGACCTGCAACTAGAGAAACTTTGGAAATGAGCTACTCTGAACTTCTCCTGTTTGTCACTATTGATGACGAACAAATTCAGTGTCTGGTGTTAGGCCTCATATGGTCCTTGCGAGTGTACACTGGACGTCCTGTTAAGACCTGTGTGTTTCCCCTTGGCAGCTGGGCCAGCTCAGATGACGTGTGGATTAAGATGCTGAACAAGGAGCTGAAGTATGTCCATGACAAGAGCTTCCTACAGCAGCACCCCAAACTAAAGCCCAAGATGAGGGCCATTCTCTTGGACTGGCTTCTAGAGGTATGTGTCACTGAAATGACTTGCTGTGCTAATACAATCTTGGGCCTATTGTACCTGCCTGTCTATTTGCTGTTTAAACCCTCTCTTGGTTTGTAATGACGATACGCAGGAGTGACGTCTGATACTCTACCTCTGTAGTTATTACCTCAGAGGTTCTCTCTCTCAAATACTTGGACTTTACTATAGTACCCCAGGATCTGTACAGAGACTGACTGATTTCTAACCCATCCCTGTTTTCTCCCGTGTTGTAGGTCAGTGAGGTGTACACTCTGCATCGAGAGACTGCTTATCTGGCTCAGGACTACTTTGACCGCTTCATGCTGACACAGGACGATATGGAGAAGGACCGACTGCAGCTCATAGGAATCACAGCCCTCTTCATCGCATCTAAGATGGAGGTAGGTGTAATGTCCTCCATTTTCATGTTCTTCTGGATTGCGACCACCACTTTAGTTTCTACTATGTCATAAATCAATAACAAAATGGCGTTGGCTCCATGTATTTTTCTCATGTCTTATCGTTCCCCCTCCTTACGCCCCTCAGGAAATCTACCCCCCAAAGCTCCATGAGTTTGCCTACGTTACTGACGGAGCCTGTGAGGAAGAAGCGATCCTGGAGATGGAACTTGTCATGTTGAAGGTAAGACCCCCCCCCCCCCCCCGTGCCCAACTCTGCACTGTTCTAATTCAGTTGTCAGACGTTACTTAATGACTCATATCCTCCATCAGGCGCTGAACTGGGAACTGTGTCCAGAGACTGTGATCACATGGCTGAAGCTCTATTCTCAGGTGGAGTCTCTAAAGGATGGCCTCAACTTCCTGGTACCTCAGTTCTCTCAGGACACATACATCCAGATCACACAGGTGAGTCCACTAGACCCTCTGCAGCTTTTACTGCTTATTCTAACACTTGACTGTCGTAGAAGATTGTAGCTTCCCTATAACCGTTTTAATGGTTGTTCTGGTCTCTATTCATGTTACAGCTTTTAGACCTGGCTATACTGGACATCAACTCTCTGGACTACCAGTATGGGATACTGGCCGCTGCTGCTTTCTGTCATTTCTTCTCATTTGACATTGTCCACAAAGTATCAGGTAAGCATTGATTTGGCGTCGTGTATATTGTTATTGAGATGGGTTGAACTCCACAGCCTCCCATGTTATTACATAGTTAATGTCTGTTATTACATAGTTAGTAATGTTGTCTGTTATTACATTTGTGATGTCTGTTTCTGTGCAGGTCTGACGTGGGATAGTATTGCTCCCTGTGTCCGGTGGATGACCCCCTTCATACGCACAGTCAGTGCCTGTCCCAGAGCAGAGCTCAAGGACTTTCAGAAAGTGACATCTGATGACAGACACAACATCCAGACCCATGTAGACTACCTGTCCATGCTGGTGAGCGCTTACACAACCTTACAGGGGCTGGAATGTTTAAAATATTGTAAGAAAACAACCAGAATGGCTGCACACTGTTGGATTTTTTGAGTATCTACCAGTGTTTTGAAGGAGCAAGTCTTTCACCCAGAAATGTATTGCAGCCATCTTGGTGATGCATGGGCAGCCATTTTGTGCTAGAAAACAATATTTTTCAAGTATAAGAATAGAACTGCTCATACAAATGTTAATTGTTCTTAATGAATCGTCTTGTCTCTTGCAGAGCGAAGCTCACCAGAGGAAACTGGACAGCCAAGACAGACTATCGCCTGCCGCCATTGGAGGGATATTGACTCCACCAAAAAGCACAGAGAAACCAGCCAATCACTGAGCCCCAGGGTCTCCTCACTTTGATCTTCTGACCAACCAGATGAAGGGAGAATTCCCCAGACTGTCATGCCTGAACCAACCAGAGGCTGGGAAACGTAACTTCTGAACGTCATCCTCACATGACATTTAAATGGGCTTTTGGTAATAACTCACCTTTGTGTAGCATGTTAAGATGAGTTATTTTACTTGATATTCCACGCTGGATATAAGAGTATATACAGTACAACCATGGGAATTAGATCATGGTTACTATATTGACTTCTTTTGTCAAATGATGGCAGCAAAGACCGTTCTCGTAATCCTAATCCCCAGAATTTGAATTTTACATGGAGACCATTTGAGTTGACTCAAGTCACATCCTCCTCCTCCGTAGGAAAGCATGTCTGCTGCTGCCCTTCTGTTACTTGAAGCTGAATGTTTCACGACATGGGATGTTTGGTAGCTTGAAAGCTACATATTTTATTTGAGGTGAATTGGTACATGATACTCAAACAGTTGAGTTGCTCAACTCTGTCTCAACGTTGTGTTTTTAGTGCTTTAGTCTAAATCTGGATACTCCTGGATAAGCTCAGCTATACAATAACACTTAAGGAAGTATTGGTTTTAGTTGTATGCTATGGTGACATTTGAACAATTTGAGCTGTTCGAAAGGGTAGTGCAGAGTTAACTATTTGCTATAAAACCTTAAACCATTTTTGAACGCATATATTCTCTCCACACTGTGAATGCCTCATTTCCATTAGCCACTGATGCATTGTGACGCCTTCTCATGCCACAAAACACATTCCTGGAAAACTTGACTTCAGTAGTTTGACCTTTTTGACCAATTTAAAACTGTACAGAATTTTAACATTGTATTTATTTGTTCATGTAAGCCTTACAATGTTTTTATTTCCATGTATACATTCTTCATAGGGCTATGAATTCAGTTCTTTAACAATGCCAAAGGCAAACTATTTAAGTCTCGGGGTGCATGTTATTTAAGATTTTGATATCTGTTATTGTGGAAAACCCCTGTATAATGCATTTACAAATGAAATGTTATGTTGCGTAGTTTTGCGCTAGCCTGTCCGAGGTGCCTTAGTAGAGAGTGGTGTTAAAGTGTGATGTAAGGGCTCTAACCCAGTCTGTCCCGCAAACCTGTGACTGTAAACTGAAACCTTTGTTGTCGGGCAGAGGCCGCAGTATTCAAAGAACCATGTTTAAACTGTAAATAAATTAAATAGTCATGTGTATATGTTATGTATATAAACTGAAAGTTCTGTTTTTATAATGGAAATACAAAATGTATTGAATAAATGAAATAGAAATGAAGCTACGTGACTACTCCAATCTATCTGTGGGATGAAGAGGGGAGCTGGTGACAGAGCATAATGGGACAAACATCACCTGGCCTCCCAAGAGTGCGGTGCGAGCATCTCCTTAGCTTTCTCCGAAACGAAAAAAAAAAAAGCAGATGTTCACAGATATAATGGTGGGGCGTTATAGAGATGAGGAGAGGCCTGCACTTTTAACATGTGCTTTGCATTACTACAGTACACGTATCCTTATCACTAGGCCTCATGACTATTGTCTTGAGCCTGACATTTTAGTTCCATGTTTACACATGCCATGGGAGTGGCCTACTGAGGGGGAGGGGAAAGCTTCACCACTCTTCTCCAATGACAGGCGTAAAGGAAGCCTTTTCCATGACTGTCAGAGACAGAGGGGGTGGAGTCACAATGAAGTGCTCAACTTTCTAACACAAACACAGGTATTGAAGGGTATTATGATGAAACCAGAGGGACAACACTGTCATTTTTGGATGAACAAATGGTTTGAAAAAGTGGGTCAAAGCAGCTGTAAGAGACTGTCAGCAATAGGTAATTATGTTAAAGGTCCAATGCAGCCATTTTTATCTCAAAATCAAATACTTTCCGCGTAACAATTAAGTAATTTTTCTGTGATTGTTTTCAGTTAAAATGGTAAAAAATAAACAACTTCTTAGCAAACAGCAATTTCTCAAGCAACAATTTTTGCTAGGACTGTCTGGGAGTGGGGAGGGGAAAACTGAAAACAAGCTGTTATTGGCAGAGAGTTTTGGAACTCTCTTTCTTATTGGTCTAAAACTCAATCTCAACAAAACTGGCTGTCTTTTCAAACAGCTCTTAAACTAAATTGGCATTAACATAATTTTCTCAATTTCACAGTATTATTCCAGCCTCATAGTGTGGAAATATACTGTATATTAAACACAGGAAAATCACATTTTTGACTGCACTGGGCTTTAAAAAAATAAATTGTCTGCAATGGAGTTTCTGTGATTGTACTGTTTGACTTTTCTTTGACTACTCAAAACTATTCCTCCCCAACCAACCCTTCCAGTATTTGTGGAGACATTTCCTTTCCTGGCTCCTTTAGCATCTCTAGTCCCCCAGTCCTATCTCAAGTCCCCCTAATGTCCCCCACCCTGAAAGGACTGAACAGTGACAGTGGCAGTGACCCCTGGTCAGTCAGCTCCGCTTGGGGGTCTGTGTGTGATGATGCATGTCTCTACCGTGAGGCCAGTGTGTGTTTGAGGGGGTACTCTAGGAGGCAGACAGTGGGACAGCTAGGCAGCCATGGGCCGCTCTCTCTCCCCCTCCCCTTCCCCCTCACCAAGCCTCTGTCGTGAGAGGTAATTGTGTTGGCCTGGGAACGCATGGCCCCCACCTCTACATGCCAGTGTTATTGTAACCCCCCCACCAGCCCCTCTTAAACCAACCCTGACAAAGAGACCCTCACCCCCCACCTCCGACTTCAACCCAACTGCATAATGAGACTTTCACTTTTATGACACATTTCTAACTCTAATTTTCCATCTTAACGTACATGTGCTGCCATCTCCAAATACAAATAGCCCACATGATCTATGACACATCTACAGTAGGAATATATAAACATCCACCCAGAGAAAATACAACAAATTGAACGTAACATAATGGGCCTTTAGGAGCTGCAGATTTCACCACAAGAGGGCAGTGTTCCCCTATGTTAAGAATAATCATGTCCATATTTCTCATCCCTTTTGTCACTGTTGTTGTACCTTCTCTCATACAGTGCTACGTTCTGATAAAGCCTGGGCCATGGTTTAGTAACAGTGTCCATATAATGGAGATTGAGTTACAGCCATACATACATTGGACAAAGAAAGTGACAAAACCAACTGCAACGCCTTGAGGAAAAGTTATTTTTTATTAAAAGTCATTTACAAAATGAATATCTGACGTTAGGTTGCTATAAAACGTAGATATGTACATGATATATACATAATAACATGGGGACAAGGACCTTGAGCCCTGAATACAGTAAGTAGGGACGTTGGGGTGCGAGGAGTGAAGCCTTACTGTGTTCTTGAGTCCATGTGCATCTTGATCAAATTCAGCGAATGGCTGCAACCACAGTCTGAGTACAGTCTCTTGTTGGGACATTTGAAATGTGAAGACAATTTGGAGATAATAGCCAGAAAGGATTTTTATCAGTGTTTGTTAGTTAGGTGTTCCTGGTTCTCACTTTGTCCCCTCTGTGCATCACAGTAACTCTACAGCCATGGAAAATATGGGATATTTGTTTATCCAGCTATACATAGGCGCTACCAAGAACAAAATCATCAAGTGAAGACATTTTGGAGAGCTGGTTTTTGGGAGCTTCTGTCTACCTACGGCAACAAAAATATAACCATTTCAATCAGATGTTTTGTAAAATAATTGTCGGCAATGGAGTTTCTGTGATTGTACTGTTTGACTACTCACAACTATTCCTCCCCAGCCAACCCCTCCTGTATTTGTGGAGACATTTTCTTTCCTGGCTCCTTTAGCACAATACATTCATCAGACGTTGTCACGACACTGTGGGGTCATCCTACCCTCTTGTTTCCAAGACGATAGAGACAGGAAGTGTCAGAAATTATTGGCATCACACAACACCATCTCTGAACCAACATAGAGCTAGAAACTGAAGAAAGGAACACCAGCCAGCACATCCTAGTAAGACACAGCAACACAGTGCAACACAAGGTCTGGGTTTATTATATCTATATTGAAGTAAAAAAATATTTCTTATCTGAAACCCATCAATATATTCTATTATACACATCATTGATGCCAAGTGAAGGTTTCTCACCAGGCATATCAACATGCTTTTACCGTTCTAAGCATTTTAAGGTTTGTACTTATTTTTTGGCAAATGGATTCTGCAATCAAGACTGAGAATCATCCACTAGTGCAATTAGACCATGATTGAAAGGGAAATTATTTGACAATAGTCTAGAGGCTCTAGAATCTCTTGCATATGAGTTACTCATAACGTATACAAATCAAGGAACAAGCAACACGATGTGGTATTGACTGCTTTCTTCATCTAATACATTTTCCTTTAGTTATATAAGGTCCTTCCTATATCATATATACCTCCTGCTCAACTGAAGAAGGTGAACTGTAGGGTAAAAATGCTGTCCAGATATATTCTCACAGGATGGAATGTTGTAAAGGAACAAATCAGAGTTTCCATGGCATGACTGTCTTGATCCAATAGGATGTCTGAAACAAAAACGTTATAATACAAAATAAATGGGTACCGGTAACATATAGATTTTACACATTAAGTTCAAAGTCCTTATAATGTAGAAGAACCACATTGTCCCCTTGTTGGTTCAACATAATTTCAGAGCTAAAATAAATAGTTTCAACACTTCACAGAGATAAATAAAACAGAATAAATAAATTCATCTCACTAAGACTTGTAACCCCTCTTCCATCACATAAAGCTTAAACCTGTCAACATGAAGAAAAAATAACAGGAACCAATTTTCTGTGTGCATTGTTTCCCTTACAACCAACCAGCGTTGATACACCATACACAATCACTAACAGGTACTAAGTCATTCAGGGTTGCGGTTTATGATGGGTTATGGTTTATGAGAACCCTAAAATGGGTGTGGCAGATGATCTTGACTATTGCTCCTCTGACTGGCTGTAACTCACAGCGTCCCTGTATGTCAGCGCCAGCGCCGGTCGCTCGTACATTTCGCTTAGAGACTCAAACTTGTCCCCCCAGTGGGACAACCGGTCGTAGCCGAAGGCTGCTCCCTCCTCTTCCTCTGCTTTGTCGTGGGAGATAGCAGAACCAAGCGAGCTGAGGCTACCGACCTGGGACCCGGCGCCCTCGATACTCCAAACGTGATAGCTGTCCGGCGGGAACGCCTGACTGTCGTTGTCGGCCTCCCAGATGATGCGCGTCACATAGCTCTTGAAGTCCATGGGGCAGTGGCCCACGGAGCTAGCATCATTACTGTCATTAGTATAGTTAGCATTGCTAGCTTGGTGATGATGGTGGTGGTGGTGATGGTGGGGGATGTGGAGGTAGGGAGCCCCCGAGCTGCAAGCTGAGCCAGCGGGGTGCACCTCCTCCTGGGAGCCCTGGGACGACTTGATGAGGGGGGCAGTGGTGCAGGATGAGGACTGGGACAGGCTGGAACACAGGGGCCTCTTCAGCTCGGTGATGTCATAGGCATTCTGGAGGGATGAAATAACATTTTATTAAAAACATAAGTATGAAAAATAAGTAAATGATGCCATCTAGTGGTCAATGTAGAAATTGATCTCAATGACCAGCAACGTAGGTATTTCCACTGTGCTGCAATGTCTGACCTGTGTGTGTGTGTGTGTGTGTATGTGTGTGTGTGTGTGTACCTGGTCCTGCTCTCCTCCCCCCTCCTCGTTGTAGTTGAGGATGTTCTCTCTGATGTCCTCCCAGCTTTGGTGTTCTGCAGGGATGTGGTACACGCCCCTCTTCTGGAACTTACTACGACTGCCCTTCTGGTTCCACACTGTCACAGCTACCAGCACAGCTACCGGACACAGAGAAAGACAGTTTAGTCATTATAGTGGATGGAAGAGAATGAGAGATAACACTACTGTAATCTACATGCATTTCAGTGTGGATGGTAAAGAGATTAAACAAAAAGTTTTTGTGCAGACTCCTCCTATCCTTCACTTTCACCTCGTCTTCTGTTAGCCATCCACTGTCCCTCAGGCAATCCTACACTCTCTTTTCCCCTCTCCCTTCACGCCATCTCTCTCCATTTCCCCTCACTCTCCCTGCAAGTCTAACCATCATATATCACTGATTTCTAGACATTCACCACTGTACCTAGTTCACTCTTTTCCTCATCTCACTTGACATTTCTAGTTTTAGCACTCAGATTTGTATTTTTGTCTTCTCCACTTTTCATCCCCCTCTCCTTCCCTGGCATGGGGCTATGATCTCTCTGCGTCAGGTATCAGGGCCGTCAGCGTTGACAGAGGGGCCCTCGGAGGCACTACCAGTCTGACATCACACAGCAGTAGGCTCATACAGCCCTCACAACCCATCACGTGTCACTGTCACTGAACGGCCCTCTAGTCTATTTCAACTGCTCTTCCTTCCTACATCCATCTAACTACACATCTATCTATATAGTGTGCATCAATGCTGCTAATGGACAGCATTATAATGGCTACTCTGGCTACTCTATTGATCTCTTTAGGAACGCTCAATGTTCCATAAAACCAGCTAACTATAAGAAGGGTAAAAGGTCATGTGAACAGAGGGTTTTAGTCGCCCATATTTACCGAAGAAGACGAGCAGACACATGCTGATGACCAGGATGGAGCCCGGGCTGAGGGCAGCCATGCGGTGGGCTTTCATCTGGCCCACCTCACACCGCTGACCTCTGAACCCCTCGGGGCAACGGCACTGCCAGCTGTCGGGGGTCAGGGCGTGGCAGGTGCCCCTGTTATGGCAGGCCGAGGGTCCACA
The DNA here is from genome assembly GCA_023634145.1 of Thymallus thymallus. NCBI lineage: Eukaryota > Metazoa > Chordata > Actinopteri > Salmoniformes > Salmonidae > Thymallus > Thymallus thymallus. Next base: position 22,705,180 of record CM042416.1, on the reverse strand, counting down.
GGGGGAGGGCACACACCGGTGGTGGCCTGATGTCTCGTCTGTCACCGTGACCTGGCCACCTGGACACCTGGGAGAGGACGGAGAACAGAGTTGTTCTTTTAACTATGTCTGTGTGTCCTTAGCATGTGTAAGATTGTGCTTGTGTGTGTGAGAGAGTGCATGTATGTGTTTAAATGTGTGTGTAGCCAGCCTCACACACCTGCACTGGTGTTTCCTCCACAGGTCCACACAGTAGAGGGGGCTGCGGCAGGGCTTGGCACTGCAGGCGTCTGAGTGACAGCCTGAGGTCACCCCCCTCCGCTCCAACACCGTGCTGAACTCTGTACTCTGACCATCCAGAGGGAGGGAGTGGCCGTTCAGCCTCACATCCCGCAGGCAGCCTATGAGAGAGAGAGAGAGAGAGAGGGAGAGAGACTTAAAATACTAATAGGACCTGGCGGATTTAGGTATGGGCGACATGGGCAGCCGCCCAGGGCGGCATCTTGCCGGGGGCGGCACGAGGCGCCCGCACAAAAAGTTTTGGAATGGTGACATTTGCGCAATCGTTTTTCTATCTCTCATTTGCACGTCACGTCAATGATATCATGTCACCGTGTGGGACTGTGGGTCAATTAACCTTGTCGGAGTGGGCGCCCTGATTCTAGTTTGTGAGCTAGGCAGGCTACTGCCTGGGAAGGTCTCCCACTCAGAAGCACAAGATGGTGAGTGGGGTGGAGGTAGGTTGACCTCAGGTCTCCCCACTGGAAGCCCGAGGTAGGGGGAGCGGGGGAATCTATCATATAGCACACCTCTAACTTTGTACAGTACTAATGCAATTAGTCAAATCAGTCACACTACAAAATGCTACCAAATAAACCACAATTCATTCATAATACTGTGAATATATAGTTTCACAGACATATTGCATTTTTTTCTGGTTTGTGCGAAATCGTAATATAAAACCAGTCTGCACACCACCAAGGTGAATTGGTTTAGTCTTGACTCTTGGTTGACAGTGTTGGGTGATGGGTAATGTATTGATGCTCGAGTGACAAATAAACACAAATAGATAAGAAAAGGTCTAAGCCAATCAGGTGCCCAGTTTAGGAAAAAGAGGAAAGAAGAAGAGGAGAAACGCACAAAAGATAAAGGTATCATCTCTTTATGAGTATAATATTAAGTATGTAATGAAATAGGCTAGTATAACACTTATGTTTGTTAGCCTATGTTGCTATGTTGCTTGCTATGCTATTACACATAGGGCGACAATATTCAGTTTTCTGTCCAACTAGCTTACATAACATTGGATATCATTTCACACAGTTTCATCATGATATTGTGTGTAATAGTCTGCAATAGCTTGCAGCAAAACGATTACAACCTAACTAGCACATTATTGATTTGGTTAACTTTCATTGAGGTGACGTCATAAAGTTTTTCTGTGATTGTATTGACCAGGCCCTGAGCTCAGTAAGAGGAACTTCCAATGCTGTAGGTTAATTTAAAATATTATGCTGATATTTTGTATCTTTTGTGATATATCGAGTATTTTGGGGTGTCTTACGCCTAGAATTAGCCAAGGAGGTTGTATGGCTCATTTGGTTCCTATTTGGAAAGTTTGATCAATTGTGCATAATGACATGTATATTTAATTGTGGAACAAATGTATTTAGGGTGTCAGACTCATATACTGTATTTCAATGGAAATTCAGGGGCACTTCTGAAATATTTTGGAGCACCCTCTGGCACTGGCCAGGATGAGGTGCCATCTTCACAAATGTTGTCTGAGCCTGATGAGGATGAAGACCCATTTGCTTCCACTTCTCCCCAGCAGGATTCTTCAGGTGTGTTTGTGCGCACGCGCACGTGTGTGTGTGTGTGTGTGTGTGTTGGGACACGCACTTGTGTTTATGTGTGCATCCCTGCATAACATAAAGAAAATAAATAATTTCCCTCTTGCAAAGTTTTAAGTTTCCATATTGTAGGTAACAATGATGATTTTATTATTACTGGGTATGGATGTGGGATGTTCCACCACTATAAATGAAGGGGGGGGGTTCGTCCAGGGCAACATACAAGCTAGAACCGCCACTGATAATAGGATACAATTCTTAGAGATAATTGGAGATAATCAGAGATAATTGTTTTCTGTGATTGCTAGAGTGAAAAGGGAAAGATTGAGTAAAAAATATGGAATAAAAGAATGACAGAAAGAACATCAGTCACTCCTTGACATACAGTAGACCTGTGACATACAGTAGACCTGTGACATACAGTTGACCTGTGACATACAGTAGACCTGTGACATACAGTAGACCTGTGACATACAGTAGACCTGTGACATACAGAGGGGAAAGAAGACAAAACCAGTAACGAAAACAAGAACAGAAGAGGAGACAGTCTTACCTTGGAAGTCAACATATTGTCCCGGGGTGGGTTCATTCCCCAGCAGCACACTGGAAGGGTGCACCACAATCTCCCGCCTGTTCCCCAGCCAGGCCCTGGCCTCCCGCGAGCCACCGCCCTGCTCCAGGTACAGTGTGAAGAGGTTGTCATGACGATGCAAGCTGGCGAGGACCCACTGGCCCCCGTCAACCCGCTGGCTGGCCAAGCGGAGGGAGTGGGCACCGTCGCCCAGGTTGGCACGCACCGACAGGTGGCCGTCTATGATCTGAGAGATTGGACATCAGCAAATGTAACCACTTTTTACTTTCCGATTGACAAAATTGTATCCTGTGAGTGATGTTACAGCAGGGCACTGACCTCCAGGATGATGTACTCGTTGGCATCGCGGGACGTCATGGAGAGCAGGGTGCCAGAGGAGGAGCGCGTGCGGAGCAGGAGCTGGATGTGTGTATGACGGGGGCTACCTCCCCCTCTCAGCTGGTAGCGTAGCACACTGTCCCTGTTAAAGGACCACTCTGGTAGAGCTACAGGGGAGAGAGGGTTATGGTAAATACTCTCTCACACACAAACACTCACACAGCAAAATATTGCTGTGAAGAAGAACCAGTCCACCAGCAAAGTCACCTACCTTTGTCACACTTGTGCCCGCTGTACCCAGGGTGGCAGTCACAGCTGAAGGAGCCCCACTCGCCCAGGCAGGTCCCATGGACGCCACAGGAGGGTCCACCTGCTGTGACACATACCCTGTCTGTCAGACCACAGCCTGGGGCACTATCCAAGCTCTCCCCCGGAAATCCTAGGTCATACACCTACAGAGAAAGATGCAGTGAATACATTATAGGTTAAATATCAGCTTAGAGAAACATAAAGAGAGCCCTCAGAGTCAACATTTCTGTTAGGACTGTTTATGGTCAACTGTCAACCGTATGAGCCAAAATGGCCACCGCTCCAGTTCCATGTTCTCTCCCTTTCATATTCCCCAGCAGTGATGCAAAACCATACAAGCTAATCTGCTTTCAGGAATAGTTTATGGAGGAGATGTTCTTTTAATTTATTTCTTATTTGGACTTTGAAGTCGTTTTTTTTGGCCTCAGTCCGTAAGCTGTGCTCAAACGGCCGTCTGTCCAACTCTCTCCCCTGGCACTATCAGCCAGTGCCAACAGAAGACACATACAAAGAGATTGACTAAAATGTGCACACACACACACGCACGCACACACGCACGCGCACGCGCACGTGCACACGCACACACAAACACACATTGCAGAGAGAAGTCTCAAAAGAGACTGAGAGAAGCTAACACTCTCCCAAAAGGAAGACACATTCACTGCCTCTCAAAACACTGTAGGAAAAACCCACTCACATAAACATATGAATATTGACAACACCATAGAGTAAACAGACTAAAAGAAAACATCTCTTCTTCCCAGGTATATTAATACAGCTGCCAGTCTCCGTCTCCTCTGAGCTCTGTTCATAAACCTGTCACTATCAGTCTGATGGGATAGACAGCTCCGTCACTCTGATGGGGAGCATGAAAACACTGTGACACTGAGGAAAGAGGATAGAACTACTAGAGAAGAGGGAAATACAAGATGGTGGAAGAAGAGGAGGAGGTGTCTTTAATGCAGAGGGAGAGGAAGAAAGAACGAAAGAGAGGGAGAGAAAGAACGAAAGAAAGAGAAAGCAAGGGAGGAGCAAAGAGAGAGGTTACCTGGCTATCGACCACCAGGTTCCTGAGGCAGCCAGTGAAAGCTTTGTAGCGTCTGTGTGTGGAGGTCTCCTTCACCCCACCCAGCTGGAGAGGCTGGTTCACATTCAGGAACCTTAGAGATGGGGAGGAGAGGGAGAGATAAGAGTCAGTAACCAGGTTTCAATCCAACCTTTTTATGCGAGTAAAGTACGTTGGATCCAAAATGTCATGACAGGTCTGATGGAAACAGAAAATGTTTTGGTAAACTTTCCATACGTAGACTAAACAAAATACGCTAGACAAGGTGGGATGTTTTTGTGTCGGTAAAATGAATTATACACAAAATGTTGAAGAAAACGCTTTTATGCACAAATATTATCCATTATATCGAAGTAAACTTGGAGTCACGTGATGACATGTTGTGTAGTCCTCCCACTACGACTCGTCAGGAAAGCATGCAGCCTATTAGGCTACAGATGAAATCAATGAATGAAATCAAACTTCATAGGTTGGTGAAAGTGCAAGGTGATGAGGTTGATGCTCATTTCCAATAAATATTGAGGGTCTTATTCTGGTGACATGATAATCGATGCTTGGCTGCCGTTTGACAAATAAAAATGATCTCGCTCTTTTGTCCATAATAATAATCTCATCATGTTGGCTATAAGTAAGCTCTAGCCAACAGAGCACACTCACTACATAACAAAACAATATTTAATGAGAAAACCATCAGTAGAGTTGAAAATGCGATGGAAACACATCTCTCCCATTGTTTTTATGCTGATTTTATAATTGGATGGAAACCTAGATAGTGTTAGCTTGTGCATAACATGGGTGGTCAGTAGTGGACTTCAGTGGTCTGTAGTAGTCTAGTGGTCTACAGTTGTCTGCTCTTACCTCTGGTTGCCAGGGGTCTCTCCAGAAGCCTTGCAGGCAGACAGATCTGTCTCCAGCACCTCCACCACTAGACCCTCCACCTCATTCACCACTGCCCCCGAACACTGGTCCAGGATCAGCTGAACTGCCTGGATTAGACACATCATATAGCCCACATCGTCACATTCACAGTCAGGTCCTAGGTCAGTTCATAATTTAAGCATCCCCATGAGGATTCCCCCTCATGCTATTCCCCAACCCTTCCCTCCTCCAACCCCTCTGGGAATATGTCTAGACCTTTCTGTCACTGATGATGTCCAGGCGGTGCCATTGGCGATCCGTGACGGTGGATCTCGCTGGGAGCTGGAGCGTCAGTGTTCCCGATCCATGGCTGATGCTGAGGGTCGGAACGCCATTCCTCAATTCTGGAAGAGAGACAGGAAACAGGGATGAGGAGAGATAATCACTTTAGAAGCTTTAGATCACATAACAGTGGAAAGTTTTCGGACTTTCTATCAATCAATCTAGTAATTTTCACAAAAACATTCTTGGAAACACGCCTATCTAGCCACCAAGCACTTGAAACTGGCTTACTCACCAATATACATAGTTACATTGATGAGTAAGCCACCTTAATATTCCATTAACAGTCTGCATGTCAAAGTGTGTCTGACTACATGGTGTGTGACCTGACCTGAAAAATGCTTCACTGCAATCAATTCAACAGCCATGTTCGATTTGCTATCCCCAGAGCGGGGAACTTGGAGCGGGCTCGATAATTACATAAATTATTGGGGCAACCAAACAGATTATGTAAGGCCTTTCTAAAGGCCAAACTGGACTAATCTTTTAGGGACATATAGGATATGACATTAGGATTAGGGGAGACGTCACTTGACATAAAAGCCACATGGCTTATAGGGACCTTAATATGATGCAGGCTTATGAGGATATGAGAATGCCAGTCCATCACCATATTGCTTCCCTATCCATTTCCAGACACATTGAAAGTAGGAAGTTGGAGTAAGAGGGATGGACTATGTTGTGGTTGTTTCTGTTCAGGGCCTACATGTAGGTTGTCTGTTCTTACCCAGAGCGATGTAGTCCTCCTTCTCTCCGGCCTGGGTGGGGCCTAGAGGGCCGTTGTAGAGCAGCAGCCCATTGGCTGACTCAGTTATGAACTCCAATGAGATGTGGCTCTGAAAGCAAGGCCTGATGGGAGGGAACCAGGCATAACCCTGGCCGCGGAAGGTGTGTTTGGTCTGCTGGCACTCAGGCCCATCAAACATGGGTGGACACTTGCACCTGAACGGCAGGGGAAAAACATTGTGAATATGTTATTTCTAACAGCTAATGCTAACTAGTGAGAGCTCTTGGCACCAACTGTCTTTGGCCGTCATACCTGTATCCCAGCTCGCTGTCCTGACAGGTGCCTCCGTTGAGGCAGGGATTGCGGGGGTAGGAGGAGCAGGCCTGGTGCAGGCTCTCTCTGGCCCTGCAGCCGCAGCGTGCCTCAGAGGAGGCGGAGACAGACACCAGGGAGGTGTTCCCGGAGCTGAGGGCGGTGGGGGTGAGACTGAAGGTGACAACACTGCTGCAGCCGCCCGACTGAATGCAGTCTGTGTAGGGACACTCGTCTACGCCCACCTGGGAGATAGACACACCCAGTGCTCCTTCCAACTGAGAGAGGAGGGGGAGAGAAAGAGAGAGTCAGTCTACTGCCTGTCAGTGAAATCAAAGTGGTTTGAATCAGTCCTCATATCAGACTTTCTTAGTCTTAATTTACAGCCAGGTGATGTCTCATCATTCTGACTCAATCTGACTCCAATGGCTTAAAAGAAACTCACCAGTTCCATCCGATCTTAACAGGCAGCAGTAAAACTGTCAGTGACACGCACCCCCAGTGTATAAACAACTGCTTCTGGGCAGCGCAACACTCAGTAAAAAACAGCTTAGGATTTATGGACTAGTGAATACTTTATAAAGACTCAGACATTCTCTCCTGTCCTCCCTCTTTTTCTCTCCATCCATCTCTCTCTCCCTTTCTGTTCCTCCAGCACAAGCTCACTTCACCAGCTGCTATCTCATGCCTTAAATGGATATGAAAAATGTACACACACTTGAGTAGTGTGCCGCTGTGATTAAGTGTGTGTGAGAGTTTAAATGTGTGCGTGTGAGTGTTGAAATATGTATGTTGTCAGTGTGTGAGTGTGTTTAAGTGTGTGTGAGATTTTAAATATAGGTTGATTTTTAGTAGTGCACCACTGTGTGTGGGATAGTGTGAATGTTTGTAAGGTTGTCTAGTGTGAAGCTTTATGTCTATTCAAACTCTTATTAGAGAGACTTAGTGTGTATCCCATCTTCACCTTAGCTTTATGAACCATCACATTGCCGTGGAGTTTCTCGGCCTTGTAGTACGGCGAGCCATGGGCGGCGAACCACACGTTGATCTCGCGCTCACCCTGGCGGTTGCCACTGGCGACAGAGAAGACATGGACGTTGTCCCGGTCGGTCTGGAGAAGCTCGGAGAGGAGACGACCCAGGCGGGAGAAAGGACTCTCCTGACCCGGTGCACTGCTGAAGAACTGTTCCACTGTGATGTCTGCACAACAGGATGGCGGGATTGAATGGTCAGTTTACTAAGTTCATCAGTATACTTGTAGTTCAACAAGCTACAAAGTGGAATGCCCCTTGCAAAACACTCCCCTGCCCAATGTTCTACAGGTAATGAAAGTACAGATCAGTCAGATGTTTGTAAATGCTCAGTTGGTGCCTGGGGGTGATATGAACCACAACCTTAAGGACCTATTAGATACAAGTAAGCCTGCCAGAAAGCACTCTGGCATGCATGTCATCACACGTGACACGGTTACCATGGAAATATGATAGCATTAGCTCCTTATGGGCTGTGGTCAGCGACCACGAAAAATAATGAAAAGTGAGAATATTGGCCAATACACTAGGGTGCAAAACACTCACTGGACAGGCGCAAAGAGCCAGCGTTCTCAACCGCCTCCTCGTCCAGCTCCATGACGACAACCTCTGCAGTGGAGGTCACATCGGGCCAGGTCTTGTCGGAGACACGCACCTCGAGGCTGTAGGAACCCACCGGCACAGGGGCCCCCTCTCTGATAATCAACTGGCCTGAGTTGTGGTTCAGACTGAACAACCCACTGAGAGAGGAAGGAGGGAGGAGGAGATGGAGGGAGAGAGCAGGATAGAGGCATAGAGAAATGTAAGATTGAGAGAAAAGGGGGGTAGTGGGAATAAAAGTAAAAGAGGGGGGGGGGGGGGGGTGAGAACAGAGTGTAAGAGAGATCACCAGTAGTTCCCCCCAGTGTTCATCCATGCAGGACTATCCCTGGCCTCCCTCCATGCTCACTATCCCACATTAAAACGCTGAACTGTCCAGGGAGACAGCCATATGCATTATAGATGGCTTCACTATCAGTATCAATGCATCCCCCTCTACTTTCTCCTCCCTCCCTCCCTCCCTCCCTCCTGTTAACTCTATTATTCTATTCCCTGAATACCCAGTTCAGTGTTCACGCTGTCAAAAACCTATTCCCCTGAACCCACAGCCCCTTAGGTTCAATCTACCTCTCTGCCTCTCCTCCCCATAGACACATTCTCACTACACTAACCCCACCAGCCCTACCTAACCCCCATGTTAATACCACAGAGCTTTCTATCCTATCCTGCTCCTAAAGTCTACTTCTCACTTCTCTAATTTTTCTTACTCACATGTCCTTGTTCACTTCACTACAGTGACTCCTCTCCTTCCCAGCTATCATCCCTCTATTTACTTGGCTCCTGTCCACTCTGGTCCTTATCACTGGCTCAGATCATGACAAGGGAATGATGATGGTTCTGCTGTGACTATCTCCATCTAACTCACTCTCTCCTTATCTCTCAAGTTAGAGGTCAACGCCAAGGAGTTCATCTGATGTCTTTCAAAATGTCTGTTTTTGAAGCTTCCGTCTTTCTAAGAATAGGGATTGCCCATGTGGACAAAGAAAGAAGCACTACAGTATGTAAACTACGCTCTTTAGAGCTTTTGTACAACTGGAGCAACATACAAATGTTTACAGATACACCTAGCTTTGCCACATGGCTGCGTTATTGTTTTAGCATCACCTTGTTTGATAGCACACCAAGGTAAGTACCATCACACACTGGCCCGCGATCAAAAGAGATTTGAAAACGCTCTAACTTAACAGTAAAAGCTGGTTATGCATGGCCCGTGACCTTCAGAAGTCAGGCCAAATGAGGTAATTATCTGAGCCATAAGAAAAACTAACCGGATGGCCCAATCGAAGAGGTGCTGAGCTGTGGCGAGATGTGTGTTATGTCATCCCTTCCCAGGACACCATGTTAATGTAATACATCAATGAATCCCTGTTTGCAGTGCTACCCGGGGAAAACACGCAACACTGCACTTTGGAGACAGAAAACAAATAGGCTTCAAATCATCATCTACAGGGATGGCTGGTCAGTATAATGAGAAGATCCATATAGTTTGGTCCTTCGAGACGCATTGGGGTCTGCTGACTGGGGATTCAACATGGTAATGGTTCTTTCTTGCTCTCTTTCTCTCTCTCTCTGTCGTTCCGTGTCTTTTCGTGTGCTTACTAGCTCTCCCCATTACAGGTGTCTCATTAGAGGAAGAGGTGCCAGCAGTGTAATCATCTTCTTTTCGGGTGCACACCAAACATTGCGCACCCATCAAACAAAACCAGCCCGCCGTGCCTTGCTTCACTGGGAATTTTCAATACAATTCTTTATGAAGTATTAATAATGGTGCTCCTGACAAGTCATATCTCCCTTCTCCCTCACTTTGGCTCTCTCTCTTCCAATCTATTTCTACTTTCTCTGTTTCTATTTCTTTCCCTCTCAAACTCACTTTTTCCTCTCTCTTACACAGCCTGTTTCTCCTTCCCCTTACATTTCTATCTCTCTCCTTTTACTCTCTCTCTCTCTCTCCTTTTTCTCTCTCTCTCTCTCTCTCCTTTTTCTCTCTCTCTCTCTCCTTTTTCTCTCTCTCTCTCTCTCTCCTTTTTCTCTCTCTCATTTTTTTCTATCTCTCTCTCTCTCTCTCTCTCTCTCTCTCTCTCTCTCTCTCTCTCTCTCTCCTTTTTCTCTCTCTCTCCTTTTTCTCTCTCCTTTATCTCTCTCTCCTTTTTCTCTCTCTCTCTCTCTCTCCTTTTTCTCTCTCCATTTTCTCTCTCTCTCTCTCCCTTTTCTCTCTCTCTCTCTCTCTCTCTCTCTCTCTCTCTCTCTCTCCTTTTATAATTTTACTCTCTCAATTCAATTCAATTCAATTCACTTTATTGGCATGACGCAACAATGTACATATTGCCAAAGTATCATACATCAATATATATATTTTTTTTTATATATTTATATATATATTTTTTTTTTCTATTTTATATATATATATATACATACATATACACAGGCACATACATATATATACACATATATACATACATTCATACACACATATATATATATATTTTTTTTAAAAAAATATAATTACATCAAAGAACAAATAACAACAGGAAAAAATAAAATAAATGCATTAAATATGTCAGGCACTGTCCCTCAACTTGTGGCAGGCAGCAACATAGCATGCTGCCAGCACACAGCTGGTCATGTCTTCCCCCAAAAGGATCGGCAGCCTTTCTATGTCAGAGAGGTCCTCAAAGCCCCGGACTACTTGTTCAAATTTGGGGAAGTGACTCTCTCTGATGGTTTTATATTTTTGACATTTGGTCAGGAAATGCAGCTCTGTCTCTGGTTCCGCTGTGGTGCAGTGGTTGCACAGCCTTTCCTCTACAGGGAGCCAGGTTTTCCTGTGTCTACCCTTCTCAATAGCAAGGCTGTGCTCGCTGAGCCTGTACTTTGTCAAGGTTTTCCTGAGGTTTTGATCAGTCACCATGGTCAGATAGTTTGCCATGGTGTACTGTCGATTTAGGGCCAAATAGCACTGCATTTTGCTTTGTGCTTGTGTTTGTGTTTTCCAATAGGTAATGTAGTTTTGTTTTAGATGTTTTGTAATTTGGTTAATTCTTATTGATTGGATGTTCTGGTCCTGAGGCTTCAGTGTGTTAGTGGAACAAGTTTGTGAACTCAGCCCCTGGACCAGTTGGATGAAGGGACTCTTATCTTTGCTCAACTCTTGGTATTGCAGGGCTTGGTAATGATATGAGAGGGGGTCACTGTGTTTTAGGTGTTTCCAAAACTTAATTGCTCTTTTTTGAGTTTTTAATATTAGTGGATATCGGCCTAATTCTGCCCTGCATGCATTGTTTGTAGTTTTCCTCTGGACATGTAGGAGAATCTTACAAAGTTCCGCGTGCAAGGTCTCAATGGGATGTTTGTCCCAGTGGGTAAAATCTTGTTTTGTAAGTGGACCCCACACCTCGCTGCCATAGAGTGCGATTGGTTCAATCACACATTTAATTAGTTTTTGCCAAATTGTAATAGGTATTTCAATTTGGATTTGTTTTTTAATGGCGTAGAATGCCCTGCGTGCTTTGTCTCTCAGTTCATTCACTGCATTATTTAGGTGTCCAGTCGAACTTATTTTTAAACCTAAATAGTTGTATTGTGTGCAATACTCTATATGTTTTGCACCAATTGAGAACTTTGGTTTTATTCCCTGGGATCTGGAATTTGTCTGGAAAATCATTATTTTGGTCTTTTTGGGGTTTACTGTCAGGGCCCAGGTCTGACAGTACTGCTCTAGCAGGTCCAAGCTCTGCTGTAGACCATGTGCTGTGGGTGAAAGCAGGCACAGGTCATCTGTAAAGAGCAGGCATCTAACTTCCGAATTGTGGAGACTAACACCAGGGGCTGAGGACTTCTCTAGAATATTGGCCAATTCATTGATGTAAATGTTAAATAGCACAGGGCTGAGATTGCAACCCTGGCGCAGGCCCCGCCCCTGGTTAAATGATTCAGTTTGTTTCTTGCCAATTTTTATGCTACACATGTTGCCTGTATACATTGATTTTATAATGTCATATGTTTTACCCCCTACACCACTTTCAATGACTTTGTAGAACAGTCCTGTATGCCAGATAGAATCAAATGCTTTTTGGAAGTCAATAAAGCAAGCATAGAGTTTTGTCTTATTTTTGTCGACGTGTTTATCTATTAGGGTGTGTAGGGTGTAAATATGATCTGTTGTTCTATGTTTTGGTATAAATCCAATTTGGCTTTTACTCAGGATATTGTGCTTATTAAGGAAGTTTAGGACTCTTACATTTATAATACTACAGAAAACCTTCCCCAGGTTACTGTTCACACAAATCCCTCTGTAATTGTTAGGGTCAGATTTGTCTCCGTTTTTAAAGATTGGTGTTATGAGTCCTTGGTTCCAGATGTCAGGGAAGTAACCTACACTCAGGATCAAGTTAAACAATTTTAATATAGCTAATTTATATTTTTCACTAGTGAATTTGAGCATCTCATTTAGGATCCCATCAGGTCCGCATGCTTTTTTTGATTTGAGGGCTTGAAGTTTTTTAAGGAGCTCCTGCTCAGTAATTGGGGAGTCTAAAGGATTTTGGTAGTCCTTTATAGATTTTTCCAGTTTGTTTAACTTTTCATAAATTTGGCACTGTTCAGTATTATCCTGAGTGTCAACAGTGTTGTAGAGTGCTTTAAAGTGATTTGTCCAAATGTCACCATTTTGTATGGCTAATTCCTGTTGTTTGGGTTTGTTTAGGTTTTTCCAATTTTGCCAGAAGTTGTTTTTATTTATGGACTCCTCAATTAGTGTCAATTGCTTTCTGTTGTACTGGGATTTCTTGATTCTGAGTGTACGTTTATATGATTTTAATGTCTCACAGTACTGAAGGCGTAGTTCTCTGTTGTTTGGGTCTCTGTGTTTTTGGTTCGATAGTGTTCTAAGTTTTTTCCTAATGTTTTTACAATCTGTATCAAACCATTTGTCTTCTGTATTTCTGTTTGGTTTGTTTGATCCTAGCTTTAATTGTGCTGTTTTTGCTGTTTGCCTAAATATATAATTTATGTTATTTACAGCTAGATTGACACCTTCTTTACTGTGAGCGTACATTGTATCCAGAAAGTTGTTTAGGGTTGATTGGATTTTTTGGTTACTGATTGCTTTCTGGTATTCCTCTGTGCTGTTTTGAGCCCATCTGTATGAATGTTTGATGTTGTACAGCTTATTGGGCTGTGAATTTGTGGTTGCTTCTATGTCTGATCTTTTGAGGAACAGGGTAATTTGGCTGTGATCAGACAGAGGTGTTAGTGGCTTAACAGTGAATGAGCTGAGAGAGAAAGGGTCCATATCTGTTATCATGTAGTCTACTGTGCTTTGGCCAAGAGGAGAGCAATAGGTGAATCTTCCTAAAGAGTCCCCCTGTAACCTACCATTGACAAAGTACAGACCCAGGCTTCGACAGAGCTGCAATAGGTCTTTTCCATTCTTGTTGACGATGCTGTCACTGTTGTTCCTGTAGGAAAGGTTAAAGGGATTAGAGACAGCTTGGCCTGTGATATAGCTGTCCCCTCGTGTGCTCATTTGGTCAGGTAGTGTTCCTGTGCGTGCATTTGTGTCCCCACAGATGAGCACATTTCCCTGGGCCTGGAAGTGGCTCGTCTCTTCCTCAAGGGTGGAGAATATTTCTTCTGAGAAATAGGGGGATTCTGAGGGGGGGATATATATTGCACACAGGAACAAGTTTTTTCCAGTCAGTGTAAGTTCTTTTTTTAGTCTAAGCCAAATGTGATATTTGCCAATTTTTTGGGGGTCAATTAGGTTTTGTAGTTGGGATTTGTACCATATAATCATTCCTCCAGAATCTCTGCCTCTATTGACAGAGATGTGTTTTTGGGATGGTAAAATTATTTCTCTGTAGCCTGTGGGACAGTGCGTGACTACATCTGCCTTACACCATGTCTCCTGCAGAATAATGATATCATCATCTTTTATGTTTTTGTTGAACTCCAGGGCCAGACTCTTCAGTCCTAAGGCTGTCGAGTTTAGGCCCTGGATGTTCCACATGCTAATTGTTAGTGGTCTCATTGCAAAAAGTATGAATATTAAGAATGACTATTACAAGAGAACAACTATATTTCTAAGACTAACTAGGTTACTAAGGGTGAGACAATACAGAACATTCCTCAGATGATATTGTTTCTCCAAAGTGTCATGTAGGTATTTATATATGTACGTGTGAGTGTGTCTGTTCATATCCTCCACTGTGTAAGATAATGTATGTGTGAGTGTTTGGGTGAGTTTGAGTTATTGATTGTGTCTGTTAATGTGTGTGTGCGGGAGTGAGTGTGGATGGGTCGGTGTGTGTGTGTGTGTGTTTGTGAATGGGTCAGTGTGAGTGTGTGTGTGTGTTTGTGAGTGTGTGTGTGGATGGGTCAGTGTGAGTGTCTATATCTGGTTAGTGTGAGTGACGATGGGTCAGTGTCAATGTGAGTGTGAGTGTGTGGTTGTGTCAGTGTGAGTGTGAGTGTGTGGTTGTGTCAGTGTGAGTGTTTTTACTGTAGTTTAGTGTAGATGTAGTGGAGGAGCTGTTTGATCTCACTCAGTCCCACAGAGTTATCTGGTCCGGTGAGAGCCTCCGAATAGCTGCGCCGGTTCTGTTGCGGTGCCACCTGAGAAGAAGGGGGGGCAAGACTGGGTCGTGGTGCTGACTCTGTTGTCTGGTAGTGGTGGTGCTCTGGTGTGGGGTAGTATATTGGCCCTGGTCCATTCTGGCGGCTTCGTTGGGGGGAGCGGTGATCTGGTGGTGGGTGGGTCTTGTAGGTTGTGCTGGGTCTCGGTTGGTGTCGAGGGTGCCTGTGGCTTGTTGGTGATGACGTAGTCTGGTAGGCGACTCTGCGTGGTGATGAAATCTGGAAGGTGGTCCTGGGTGGTCCTCTGTCCTGTTGGGCACGCTGTGTTGGTCTGCCGAGTGCCACATCCTTCAAGGTCTTGGTGAGCAGTCCCACTGACTGTTTCCTCAGATGGGAGTGGTCGTACAGGTGCTCAGGGGTGATGGTCGGGTGTTGAGCAACGTGCACATTCGGGATCCTGGCACAACCTCTTGTGATGTCAGCGTTGACTCTCTGGATGGTATGGGGGTGGAAATCTTTGCGGGGCAGCAGAGTGGAGATGGTGATGCGGGAGTTAGGGAAAGACTCAGAGGCTTTCTCTGCCATTCTGCTGACCAGGCTGCCTACTCTCTCCTGATCATCTCTCATGTTGTTGGTGCCACTGTGGATGATAATGTGGCCTGGTGTTCCGAAGTCAGGCTTGGATATAATATTTAGTGCATCCTGCACTTTTGGGCACCAGAATTTGACCACCTTGTGGTTGGGGAATAATTTCTCCTCATCTATATATTTTCCGTTTGAATCAATGAGGATGGCCACCTCCGTGACTCTTACCATAGTGGTGGTTTCACATACAGGGGCTGGTTTATGCAGGACCTGTGTAATGGGGGTTGTATGTGAAGGGGTGTCAGGGGTGTCCGAGGAGCTTCTCTCTGCTGTTGTCGTCCTTGTGTGTGCCTCCTTGTGGACTGGGGATGTGGGTATGGGGGGGACGGTGCAGGGTAAGGAGGTGGTTGACGGGGGGTTAGTGGAAGAAGGTTTTGTAGTGTTGAGGGGCTGCAGCTGTTCTGTAGGGATTTTT
>CM042416.1:22659560-22687060 GCA_023634145.1 Thymallus thymallus | reverse complement strand
TCTCTCTCTCGCTCTCTCCTTATACTCTTTTCCTCTCTCTTAAGTGGCTGGGGCTTCATTCCAACTTTAGTGAGGAGATCAAAGTACCTGGGGGGTTTGCCTTTGAATCTGTAAACCTTTTCGCTCCAGTCGTCCAGGTCAGGGGATTGAACCTGTCCAAGCACTGTTGTGGGAGAACACCTACGGGAGAAAACTCAGAATTAGGAACACATCAGGAACACAACGCCTCCCTGTGGTACACCTAAAGCTCTCAGAGTGAGAGAAAGAAAGAAAGAAAGAGAGAAGAGGAGGAGGAGGAGGAGGGGGTGGGGGGGGGGGGGAACATAAGTCGGAAAGCGTCGCCTCGTTGGCACATATGGACACGGTTTTGAAAACACAGCAGGGGAAGTGCACACATTAGCATGCTAGCTCCCGTTCTCCCTCCAAAAAGCTAAATGGAGTGCTGTAATCCCCTTAGGCGTAAAAATAAATAAATAAATAAAAATGTAATGCTCCTGTTTATATGCCTATCAAACCTGGGACTTAAGCTTAAGTAAATTGTTTGCTTCATGGCATGTTTGTAGATACATGATGAATTCTTATTAAAGGGTTAATGTACTTTCATCTGGAAAAACCCCTTCAGAGAATCCACTAAAAATACATTACATAAAACCTCAGTTTTTCCAGCAGTTACAGCAAGCTGACAGATAGCATGAAATACTAAATAAGTTATGTGGGGCTTCAAGAGACCGTAAGCATTCAACTGTGACAAGTAGTGTCGTAACAACATCAGCAGAACACTGGAGAAACATACCCTGGTAGCTGTACACTAAGAAGTCTGTGTGGCCCGGAGAGTGAGGGTGGTCATTCCTGTCGCCGATGACAACAGTCAGTGTGCTGGTTGAGCTCATTGGAGGAGAGCCACTGTCAATCATGAGAATGGGAAGGCGGTACTCCTTCTGGCGTTCACGGTCAAAGGTTCGCAGTGTAGTCAGTGCAGCGCTACCGTTGCGCAGGTCGGTCAGGTTGAAGTTTGTGGCATCAGAGGTTAACATCAGGAGACGGATGGAAAATGGTCCACCGTTGGGTGAGGAGTCGCGGTCGGCTGCGTAGAGAAGCAGGGACGTATCATTCATTCTCACCTCCTGGGGGGCAGCCATGTTTTCCCACACAATGGGCTTGTAGGGCACCTCAAACTCTGGCCCGTTGTCATTGATGTCCAGTACGGTAACCATGACGATGGCGGTGCCGGTGAGAGGCGGGCTGCCTGTGTCGGTGGCCAGGACCATGAGTCTGTGCTGGGACACCTTCTCCCGGTCCAGAGAGTCAGCCACTACCACCCAGCCTGACTGGTCCACCAGGAAATGCCCGTAGGGGTCAGACTCTTTGGCGATGCTGTAGGAGAAGCGGCCATTTAGTCCTGAGTCCAGATCGGCAGCGGTGACTTGAGCCACAATGGTGCCAACAGACACGTCCTCAGACATGGCAGGAGCCTCATAGAACTGTGGAAAGAAGACAGGTGCGTGGTCGTTGGAATCCTCCACCTGAACCAGACAGTATGACAGGCTGAAGAAGTCTGCGTCTTCCGCCTTCACAGTCAAATTGAATGTTCTCTCGTGGGGCTTTTCAAAGTCCATCTTCTTCTTCAGCCGCACCACACCACGCCGGTTCGCCTTGTCCGTCTCCACAAAGAACTTCCGGTCCTCGTCGCCCCCGACGATGCTGAAAGTGACCACTGCGTTCTCGCCCTGGTCGCCATCGCTGGCGGAAACCGCCAGAACCTCGCTGTTCACCTCTAGGTCCTCCGCCACCTATTCATATTAATAACAAATTACATTAAATTATTGATAACAAAATACTCATCAAACATATTACAGAGCAACAATGTTGGGGTGAACAGGTGTGTTTTGAGCAGGTAGACAAACCTGGGCAGTGTAGACCCTCTGTGTGAAGACTGGCGGGTGGTCATTCACATCTGACACCATGATAGTAGCCGTTCCTGTCCCGGACAAGCCCCCACCATCCCTGGCCTCAACCACAACCAGATAGCGGTCCTCCACCTCACGGTCCAGAGACCGTAGAACTGTACTGATGGTTCCAGTTGAAGGGTTGATGGAGAACAGATTGAGGTTGATTTCGTTGCGCACGTTTTGTACGATGCGGTAGGTTAGTATGGCGTTCTTTCCGGCCTTGGGGTCATCTAAATCCGTGGCCCTCATCTCCATCACTGAGGTGTCTGCGGGAGAGTTCTCAGGCACGTGGCCAACAAAGCAGCCTGAAGCGTCTGGCGCCGGGCATGGGAAGACTGGTGCGTTGTCATTGATGTCACGAACTTCCAAAAGGACGTCAGCGAAGCCAGTGAGTCCCGCCCCACCCTCATCAGTGGCCAGGACCAAGAAACGCCAGGCCGGGCGCTCCTCGCGGTCCAGACGGCGTTGGGCATAGATTAGGCCCGTAAGCTCTTCGATAGTGAACTCGCTGCCAGCTCCCTGGCCGTGGAGTGAGTAGCGCAGGGCGCTCTGGTCTGCCTCCTGGTCTGGGTCGGTGGCTGAGACCTACAAACAGGAAACCCCCAAAAAACTAGCATTAGACAGTAGGACCGGATAGAGTCTGGTGCGAATCTTTCCTTTCAATTAAATTAAATATGAAAATATAATTTGATTTAACGATTTCCGTTGATTTACGGATATTCTGCCTCTGCAGATTCCATATGGCCCCAGAAATAGGACATAAAAAGAGCATTGATTGCAGTAGCCAATATACAGTCAATTGCCTCGCAAGAGGCAATTTTCCTCTATAGATAATTAACCTGCCTTCATGTTATCTCTGTGTGAAGGACAAGCTCAGACACTTCCCCCCACATCTATCACCAGAACGCACAATGCAATTAAAAGTTAATAGATGCCAGCAAAAGAAGAAATACACTTTCCTTCTTCCTCTCTTCTCCTCTCACCGGAGGGTTTGTTTACAAAAGCCTTTGAAGTTTCTATTTTTTCCTCTCCATTTCCTGACAATGCAATGAGAAGACAATATCGAGACACGGTGCGGGGTACGAAAGCCAAGGCCAGGTAAATACTCATTTCAATTTGGATTTCCTCTCTTTTTTTTTATCGGCAGGATTGTATTCATATACAGAACGAAGGGACTTCGGGGAGGGGGTGGCTGCCTGCCACACACTGGAAACTATTAAGTGCATTAGAGGGGAACCAAGCGCACATCAAATCAATTCCACCTCCAGGAAATCAGCCCTGGGTTGAATACTGTGACACATGCCTCTCTCTCTAGGATTACTTCCATGCCCTCTAGAATTGTACTACTTTTTAATCTGATTTACCTTGGCGATATGCACATACAGTATTACTGGGAATTACTGGGAAGAGGTGTGACGAAACGAGGCTGGATATACAATGAAAGCCTAAGAAAAAGCAGGAGGCTCCACAACTATTTATCGTGGGTAAACTGTGGGTGCTCATGTTGAGTAGTACTAGGTATCAACACTTTAGGATAGGAGTTTAACATTGATTTCACACAATGTCCACATGTGCAATGATTTACTGTATATATTATGTTACTTGAGAAGTGAAGCCATTGCCACTGCATTCACTTCACTTCAATTTTTATACTGCATGTCTTCCTCACAGCAAGTTTAGCTTGATCAAAAAAGGCTTTCAAATATCAGGTGTTATACCCTGCTTATGACGCTGTTAAAAAGCGGCTATGATTGTACAGCCTCTGACCAGCATAAAGACAGGAAGCTCAGTGAGTTAACGAAACAACCTAATGGTGTAATGCACTGTTTATGAGCTGTTAGAAGAGGTAAACCAGTATGTATGGTCTATAGCAGGGTAATCAATTAAGATTCAGTCGCAGGACAAACAGATATAATATTTGACTAAAACAAGAAGCCCAAACAGATATAATATTTGACTAAAACAAGAAGCCCAAACAGATATAATATTTGACTAAAACAAGAAGCCCAAACAGATATAATATTTGACTAAAACAAGAAGCCCAAACAGATATAATATTTGACTAAAACATAATAATTTCCAACCTTGCTGACATTTCTCTATTATGTGTCGGAATACTTGGGAACAGAGTTCCAAAATTAAAGTCACTTGGAGCTGATTTCCTGGTGTTGAAAGAAAAAAAAATAGTTTTGCTCAGAAAACTTGGGGGGCCAAATAAAACCGCCCCCAGGCCAAATTCGGCTCATGAGCCATGAACCCTGGCCTATAGTATGTCTGACATCTGACCTCCAGCACGAAGACGGGCAGCTCGGTCAGCTCCTCTGTGACAGCGGCGTGGTACTCTGTCTGTCCGAAGACAGGCGCCTCGTCGTTGCGGTTCACCACCTGGACCACCACTAGGCTCTCGTTCTCCCATTTCCCGTCAGAGGCCACCAGTCTCAGCTCGTAGCGCTGCTCCATCTCGTAGTCTAAATGCTGGGCCACAAAAATGGTGCCCACCTCTGGCTCCACGTCAAAGGTGCCCATTGTGTTGCCAGAGGTGATCTGGTAGCGGAGCTTGGCGTTGGCACCTGGACAAGGAGAAATGGCTGTTTCAAAGTTGCTTTTATTGGTTAGACAAGGTAGAACTAGTAGTCCATGTTAGATGAGGAGAAAGGAGAACATAGTTACAGACAGTATGATTGTGGTATGTGTGTGCTCACTCTCACACACACACAAGCCTACAGGCTGACAATCTGCACACACACAAAAACAAAAAAGATACCTCACACTTCCAGCCCTCAACACAAAAGAACACCCCCAACAATACCCTCTCTGAGTCACACAGTGCCATCCGGCTATCAAATATTTTGGAGGAAAACATCCGATTCTCTCACAGTGGGCCTCATTAGACAGAATACAGGAGGCACCTCATCTTTCTCTTAGGCACCACCCGTCCTCCCTGGCCCCTTATGTGCTCAGTGTGTTCAGTTGAAAATACACACATGCACACACAGTCATTTACAAACAAATGTACATACATATTTGTGAAAACTCGCATGCATGCACACATCTCCTTTCTAATTTCCTCTCTTCTTTTATTCCTCTCCTCTCCTCTCCTCTCCTCTCCTCTCCTCTCCTCTCCTCTCCTCTCCTCTCCTCTCCTCTCCTCTCCTCTCCTCTCCTCTCCTCTCCTCTCCTCTCCTCTCCTCTCCTCTCCTCTCCTCTCCTCTCCTCTCCTCTCCTCTCCTCTCCTCTCCTCTTCACTCTCTTATTCCTCCTCTCTAACCTCATCCACTCTGCCACTCTCAACCCTAATCAGATATCCCATCAGAAGCGGAGAGAAGAGGGCTAGGTCGGGATGGCGTTCCCGGTCTGGAAATGGGAATAATGAGATGGGATCAAAGGAGTCTGAATCCTGACTGCTGGTGTCTGTCATGTTAGAGTGCTGGGTGCTCCATCGTGGAGCTCCACAGTGGGGCCTTCATACTAGTCCTTATAAAGCTATGTAAGGGCACTCACTCACTCACTCACTCACTCACTCACTCACTCACTCACTCACTCACTCACTCACTCACTCACTCACTCACTCACTCACTCACTCACTCACTCACTCACTCACTCACTCACTCACTCACTCACTCACACAGACACATACATTCCCACACTCACTGCCTGCCTGAGTCTGGCTCGGACCCTGTTTACCGGCACAGAGGAGATTTTAGGAGACAAACACCATCTGTGTGAGATGAGTCGGGCCTTCATTACGACGTGTCATGCTCCTATCGGGAGTGTGTGTGTGTGGAGGGGGCTTAAGTGTGCTGGCCGTCAAAGCTTCTGAGCACGATCTGCCGTGACACTCGCCAAGAGGGTGTGTGTGTGTGTGTGTGTGTGTTGAGTGAGTGAGTGAGTGAGTAAGTGTGTGAGTGTGTGTTTGGTGGCGGGGAGTAGCTCCTGTATGCTTGCCTCTGGCTGCCTCCCTAATGATCGGTCTGGCCATATGGTTACCCCTCCCTCCCTTAAGTAAGACTGGCAACAGTGCCCACCAGGGGGGTGGAGGGTGTCTCAAGGGTTAACTGGTTTCATCCTTAGCAAATCAGGACCCCCCCCCCCACTACATCCCCAATCTGCTTACCATTAATCTAGACAACCTATATCTGTTTACTGACAAACCTTCAGCTCAACTTAACTCCAATGTCAAACTCAGCAAAAAAAAACTTGATCTTGTTAAAGCCCATTATAAAGTTCTTCATTTGGCGCATTTTCCACTTGGGGGTAGAAACCCGATCCTAAAAGGATGTCTGTCTGCAACAAAAGATGCTGAAACTAATCAGCTTTGGGGGGAGCGTTTAACAGGGGGCCGTGAAAATTCTCCTCTATTCCCCACGGATCTGTTCCCTAATTATTTCAATTCCCCAAGTTCCACTGGGAGTGTAATGGGAAAATATTGGGGTTTCATGGAAAAGGCCCCTTGATGTGCTTTAAAATGAAATACACAAGGGATTAGAATTAGGAAGGTTCTCATATGATACAGATGTCTCCATGTATTTGACTCTCTGTTGTGGAGTAGCATCAACCGTATGGTGGAACAGTGGTGGCTGGTAAAGAGGTAGCAGAGAACTCAATGGAATTACCTCAGATGAAGATTGTAATGGGAGAGTTATGAGATGTAAATTGCCTTGTCACACGACTAGCACGATAAAAATGTATTGTTTCATTGATATTTTGTGATTGGTCCATGGTTTGTGGATGTGGACAGGTGGTGAGAGGCTCTGAGCGCAGGTGACCATATATAAACTGGCAGGCAAGCTTCACTGGTCAATGAACACTGAGGTGATTATAGAGAGAGAGAGAGAGAGAGAGAGAGAGAATAGAGAGAGAGAATAGAGAGAGAGAATAGAGAGAGAGAGAGAGAATAGAGAGAGAGAGAGAGAATAGAGAGAGAGAATAGAGAGAGAGAGAGAGAATAGAGAGAGAGAGAGAGAGAGAGAGAGAGAGAGAGAGAGAGAGAGAGAGAGAGAGAGAGAGAGAGAGAAAGAGAAAGTGTGAGAAAGAGAGAGAGAATAGAGAGAGAGAGAGAATAGAGAGAGAGAATAGAGAGAGAGAGAGAGAATAGAGAGAGAGAGAGAGAGAGAGAGAAAGTGTGAGAAAGAGAGAGAGAGAGAGAGAATAGAGAGAGAGAGAAAATAGAGAGAGAGATAATAGAGAGAGAGATAATAGAGAGAGCGAGAGAGAGAGAGAGCGAGAGAATAGAGAGAGAGATAATAGAGAGAGAGATAATAGAGAGAGAGATAATAGAGAGAGCGAGAGCGAGAGAGAGAGAGATAATAGTGAGAGCGAGAGCGAGAGAGCGAGAGAGCGCGAGAAAGCGCGAGAGCGAGAGAGGAATGAGAAAGACAAAGACATGTAAAGACGAGAGATGAGCCAGGAGAGCTGAAAGAGAGGGAGGGAAAAGAGAGACCCAAAACGAGCAGATCTGAAATATGAGAAATGAGACAAGAGGATCTGAGATGAGACACCGCGAGACGAGAGACTAGACAACACAGGCAGACATCAACCCTGCTTACACCAACACAAGCATAGCCAGGAGTGGCTGAACTCAAACCTCCCCTCAAGACCTGCCTGCTCAGCAAGGCTAGCGCTTAGCCAGGGAAAGTGTCATGTTTTACAGCTAATCTCCCCGCTAATACACATCCTCTCCCTGCTCGGACACCTGCGTGGGGGGGCCAGGGGGAAACAAAATGGCCACCATGGCTGTTTATTCGACTCACTCCTGTCTCCCCGTTGAGAGAGATGTTTTCACTAATTACCAAATGGAGACATTGTTGAGACGACGAATTCGGGTAAAGTCTACAGAGCGGTGGTGGGATAAGCCGGAGCATTTGGGAGGGAATTATAGTTGTTGTTTGCGGTTAGTTTGCTATCTTAGCACTTCTTAATTCTTCTTCAGTGTCTTTTTGGGCTGTATGCTTTTAAAAATCCGTCAAGGGATCTAGCAAGGGGTGTTTGAAGAGGGATAAATAGCAGAGCCAAGACAGTTGCTAATTCAACTGAACATTGGAAAAACAAAAACAACAAATCCAAAATGGTGGCCCCAATTCTCGCAAAGTCATTTGCTAACTCTTTAAATGTAATGTAGCAGCCCATTAAATCAGATGTCATTTCAGCACCTGCGTTGGCATCATGGAAGGTGACATTTCCACCAAAACAACGATTGACATCTACTCCCACAAAGGATTTACCGTTGTCATTAAGAGAGCACACTGCTTTTCTTATTTATTAATTTTCAGAGGAGGAGAGACGAAGGACAAACAAAAACAAAGAGACAAACATCAAATGACTACCTCAGGGGGCCGCATCCATACCTCCCACATTCACCACGGAGACTCGCTAACAAGCTCTGACAGAAAATGAGAGGAATAGAGAGAGAGAGTGACAGAGTGGGAGTCAGAGACGGAGAGAGAAAGACAGAGAGTATTCTTTACCTAAATATACCTCCTATACTTTTCTTAATCTCTGTGGAGCCTGTCAAAGCATCAACAGAGAATTCAACTTGATATTGACAGGATTTCATCAGCACAGAGGGAAGTGACAGGGGGAGAGTGAGTGATTCCATTGCAGTCTAGATACAGAGTTGAACAGACAAGTATGAAAAGCCACACCAGGATAAACACACACTGTACCACTAGAGCCCAAGTCCTGTATGAGTATCAAGCAGTTCAACAAAGACGTTATGACTACCGGACTCAGTGGACTGGCATTGTGCTTACATAAAATTCTCAATTGTTATGTCTGGGTGTCTTTGGACTTGTTTCTGCCAAAGCCTTTGTAAAGATGAAAGATAATCTTCCATGGGAGTAAACACTAGAATTATAAACAGTGCTGTCCAAATAATTGTATAAATATCACCAAGGAAACTAGCACCCGTAACTTTACTTATCAACTTATCATTGTGAGTGCAATTTGTTTCAACAACAAAAAAAGTCTAAACCCAGGTTGACTGATTGACCCCAACCCCACCCTGAGACCCTGCCCAATGTGCCTCACCTTCATCTTCATCATTGGCCGTCACGGTGATGAGGATGAAGCCCACCTCCTTGTCCTCCTCCACGCTCACCTCGTACACCGATTGGGCGAAAGCCGGAGCGTTGTCGTTGACGTCCGTCACAAGGATCCGTACGTAGGCCGTGTCTGTGTGAACCAATGAGAGGGATCTTTACTCAGGACTAACAACCAATCACTCCAGATTGTAGCAGGGACCTAGAGAGCAACACTAATGTATAGTACTCTGACATCAAATTACATTGGCTTGGTCTATGTGTGCCAGACATTAAAAAGACAGTATATTACTCTATGTATTACACCTGGCAAGAGAAAACAGAAGCATTAACATCTAACCTCACAGAACACAGCAGTGTAATAAGGGAGGATAATGTGGATTAGCTAGTCATTGCCATATCAACTCTAAAGGGACCTTGAAGGCTTGAACAAACAGTGTGTTGGTGGGATGATTGTAGCATCACTGTTCTTTTGCTGTACCTCTGTGTGCGGGTCGTTATTGACCCAAAACCAGCCATTACCTCGTTCCATTAGCGCATCGCTAACGACGTCTTAATGAATGAAGTTCATCTGGATTCTCTAATAACAGGGATAGAGCCAGCTGGTGTGTGTGTGTGTGTATGTGTGTGTGTATGTGTATGTGTGTGTGTATGTGTATGTGTGTATGTGTGTGTATGTGTGTGTATGTATGTGTGTGTGTGTGTGTGTGTGTGTGTGTGTGTGTGTGTGTATGTGTGTGTGTGTGTGTGTGTGTGTGTGTGTGTGTGTGTGTGTGTGTGTGTGTGTATGTGTAACTGTTTCTGTTACTGCCTGGTTAGAAAAGGACTGATGTGTTATTGACTGGTTAGGTAATGGTGGGTTAATGGAGGATAGGGTTGGTATCTATTATGAGAGAGTCTGCATTATAGTGTAAGTATGTGAGATACCCACCAGTGTTGGGCTGGCCCTGCTGTCCAGGCCTGGCTGACTCTGAGCTATCCTGAGACTGGACCTCTATGAGGTAGGAACCTTTCTGCTCACGGTCAAACGAGGCCCGGGTGTGTATGACCCCAGTGTAGGAGTTAATACTGAAGTACTGAGAGTCTCCACTCTCATCCTTCAAGATCACATAGTTTATCTGTAGACAAAGGGACAAAGAGCAAAATGTTAATTAAATATCAGGATAAAATTACATACAATATTGTGTATATGTTGAATTATTCTAATTTAATGATAAGAAGTGATTATGGGAAATGTAGTAATTCGCAATAGAGTCCGCAGGGGTCCTCACCATTCCATGGAGGCCTGAGTCGAGGTCCGTAGCAGAAACCTGGGCCACCGATGTTCCGATCACTGCCCCCTCTGGAACGGTAGCCTCGTAGGTGGAGGACAGGAAGAAGGGAACGTTGTCGTTTACATCTGGAGAGGGGAGAGACAGGCCAGAGGTAAGGGTTAGGGAGGTGATACAGGCTTTCTATTACGAGCATGCTAACAAGGGTCCTACCACTCCTATTGTTTTTCCCTCAACAATGCTAATGCTAAGTAGACAACACCACTGACTCTGCAGGTTTTAGGACTACTCTCTAGGTACCCATAAGATGAGGAACATTTGCCATTTCCCTAAACGCCCCCAAAACACAATTACTGACAAAGTCAGACAAGAATACCCTCTTTTCTTAATGCTATTAAAGCTAGATATTTCTGTTCCCATCTCCTTCACTGGCATATGTGATATGAGTCATCGCTAAACAAGCAGTAATTTTAGCCGCTAGTATTCTCTGTCGCTAGCTGATTACACCTTCCTCCAACAGGCTTATAGGGACTACATCTTCCCTGTCATTACCTTTCAATCTCCTCTCTGCCTCCTTCATTCATTAACTGAGTTGGAGTTTCAAGTATTTATGTTGTTTTGGAAAGCTGTTCCCTACTGCTCAAGCCTCTCTATTTGTCTCTGCTTTCCTCACAAAAATTCAGTTCCTTCCAGCACTGCCATGACCCAAGATAAAAAAGGTTTGTATGGCCGAGGTACTGTACATATAATACAGTATATGCCATTTAGCAGACAATAAACGTAATTTAGCAGACACTTTTATCCAAAGCAACTTCCAGTCATGCGTGCATACATTTTACACATGGGTTGCCCCATGCTCTACCAACTGAGCTACAGAGGACCACAGTAATTTCCATAGGTTGCATGCCTGATAGTCACACAGGAGTAAATGTATCCAGCTGTCACGCCAGTATACACACTGTTAAAATCTAAGGGTGTACAGTATACACACTGTTAAAATCTTAGGGTGTACAGTATACACACGGTTAAAATGCCACCTACCTGTAACATTGACGTAGACTGTAGTAAAAGAGGCCAGGGGAACAGCAGCTACGTTCTGCACTCTGACCCTTAGTGTGAAGAAGCGCGTGGTCTCATAGTCCAGAGGTTCAGCCACCAGTATGGATGCAGAGCCATCAGCCCTGTTTGGTTTGATGTAGAAGCGAACAGGCATGTTGGTCTCCGGGACCTGACCCTCCTCAAGGTTATAGGTCACTCTGGGGTCACCCAGCGGAGAGGTGGCCTTGATAGTCTGGAGGAGATGAAGCAGGATATTACATCATTAGTGATAGGATAGTGAGGTGGATATATATGCAAGTTTATATGACTGTTTGAACAGAGTGAATGTGTGTGTGTGTGTGTGTGTGTGTTTATATGACTGTTTGAACACAGTGAATGTGTGTGTGTGTGTTTATATGACTGTTTGAACAGAGTGAATGTGTGTGTGTGTGTGTTTATATGACTGTTTGAACAGAGTGAATGTGTGTGTGTGTTTATATG
The DNA here is from genome assembly GCA_023634145.1 of Thymallus thymallus. Taxonomy (NCBI): domain Eukaryota; kingdom Metazoa; phylum Chordata; class Actinopteri; order Salmoniformes; family Salmonidae; genus Thymallus; species Thymallus thymallus. The sequence continues at coordinate 22,675,264 of CM042416.1, read as the reverse complement.
ACTGTTTGAACAGAGTGAGTGTGTGTGTGTGTGTGTTTATATGACTGTTTGAACAGAGTGAATGTGTGTGTGTGTTTATATGACTGTTTGAACAGAGTGAATGTGTGTGTGTGTTTATATGACTGTTTGAACACAGTGAATGTGTGTTCTTTTGTCTGTGCACGTTCATTTGAGTGCCAGTGTGTGTGTATATAGTTACAAGATAGAAAACTAGGTGGAAACTGCTTGGGCATGCTGTAATGTCCCTTAGATAGATCTTGGAGGGGAATTACTGAAAAAGAGCCAATGACTAACAAAAGGGGCTGGCTTTGGCCAAAGCTCGCTAAAGATAATTAGTATTATTAGTTATTATTATCTAAATCAGCACAAACGTCTCCCTACTGCTGACTCCACTTCAGGAATACATTGGACACACTCCAAGCCTAATCCATCAAAGTTCCTATTGAACTGATATTGAAACTTTATGGAGACACTTCCACTGGAGAATCAGCTCCAGACTATCTGGTTCTAAATAGGCTGCACGGTTTTCGCAACGCTCCCGCTCTCTCTTTTCCAGGAACCGTGGCAGAGAAAACCAAAGTGACAGGAAAGGACACAGGGAAGTATATCGCTGCCGCGCATACCTAGGTACAGAGGGAGCCCATCAATGGGATTTCACAGACATGTTGTCACGCTTATTGATGTCCCCCCTCCCTTCCTGTATATACCAGTATGGAGGTCAGGTGTGAGAAGGTTTTTTCTTTCCCTCTCTGTATGAAACATATGGGGTGGTTGGTTGTATGGACATCATCCTACACTCACAGGGACAACAGGCGGGATTCTCTTTGTTCTGAGGACTCCATTATGGGTCACAGCTGCATGCTGTCTGGCACCAAATCATTTGTTACTTTAAGGGTTCCGCAAAACAAACTCCATAAATGTGAGCATTTATTACATAGATGACATTATGGAGTAAGCACACCATTTCAAGCATAGTCTGTTTAAGTGTGTTCAAGAAATTCATAGTTGTAGCTCTTGTCCAAACATGTTAAAAATAATGGACTGTACTTTTCTAATGACTTGCCTTGAGTGTGAATGAGAGAGGAGAGAGGCAACCTCTTTAACCAAGAGCAAGAATACTAGTGAACCCTGAGAGGTTGAAGAGGGTTCTCTAGTCTGCATGTGTGTACAGACTAGAGCTTTTAAGGCCCACATTGTCCTTTCCTTGCCACACAGCCACAGAGTCACAACCTTGACAGGGAAGGATTACATTAACCATGGCGGTAACCTTTGACTCCATGTCTGGCAAACACAGGCATTCAATCTTCTCATTGACTGACTGGGGTGTAAACCAGGCACTGTTCTTGGAATCCAAGTGGAGAATTGGAAAATCAAAATGGCACCGGATAGATTTGAACTTTTGAAGTGATTATCTGGACATGCTAGACTGCACTGTGAGACACTGTCTGAGAAACCAATCCTGGAAGTCTGTTTGAAAACTAACAGCACAACAAAAACAAAATAATATTTCAATATCTGTCGAGCAACACCAAAACCCATTGCAAAGTCACCCTGTTACCCATTATGACATTGTGATAACATTTCCTAGAAGAGGAAAAGCATTGGATGGGAGAACCTTTAAAGTAGCATTGTTGTACTGTATGTCCATGACTCACTATGCTTGGTTAGAGCTACAGAGATAGAAAGAGAGAGTCAGGGAGAACACCTGAAGATAACGCAACAGTGAAAGGTTCCCAGACTTTCCTTTCCGACTCAGTGGAGGAGGGCGCTCTCTCGCTCCCTCTGGTAGCAAGCTAGTGAGTTAGCGAGACCCCTAGATGTACAGAGTTGCCCCTGTGGACCCCAACAACCCACCTCAACTTCTCACAAAAAAAGAATGCATTTTTTAAACTTCCCTGTTTTGCTTCAAAGCCTTGTTGTGTTGAAATATTCATGCAAGCATGAGTTTTGCTTCAATAATTCATTTTGATTATCTGCTGAGAAAATACAAAACTTGTCCAACCTCTTGTATACCACCTTATTAAAGACCCCTCACGCACCGGGCCTCCACTCCCCGGTTTACGGGGGCGATCCATGGAACAGGAGCATGATGGGAATGATACCCCATTATCTCGCCGGTGGAGTTTTAATTACTTCCTCAAGGTTGCAATTACCGCGTTTGGCAATTCTCAAATTATCGTTCCTTGAGATAATTCCACAATGAGTGGCTCGATATTTAAATGTTTAATTAGGGAGACGGATAGATAGATAGATAGATAGATAGATAGATAGATAGATAGATAGATAGATAGATAGATAGATAGATAGATAGATAGATAGATAGATAGATAGATAGATAGATAGATAGATAGATAGATAGATAGATAGATAGAACACAACAAGGCAGCTCAGGGATGCTAATGAATGCATTAAACTGTTTAACGAGCATAATTTGTATTTAGAGTTCTAAGGATGAATTACTGTGAAGGCTCCCAAAGCACAGAACATATTTTAACAGTCAGTTGCTACTCACACCAGGGAATAAATACTGCACTTAGAGTGGAGCGAGAGAGCAAGAGAGCGATAGAGAGAGAAGGAAAAAAAACTCCATGTAATTGTTGTGAAATTCTTTGTTGTTCAAGTTATATTATAACAAAGAGTGTGAGAGGGAGAGAAAATAGAGAGAGCAGAAGAAAAATAGAGAGAAAGTGATCGAGTTCTCTGGCTAATTACAGTCGTATGAAAAAGTTTGGGCACCCCTGACAATTTCCATGATTTCCATTTATAAATAATTGGGTGTTTGGATTAGCAATTTCATTTTGATCTATCAAATAACTGATGGACACAGTAATATTTCAGTAGTGAAATGAGGTTTATTGGATTAACAGAAAATGTGCAATATGCATCAAAACAAAATTAGACAGGTGCATAAATTTGGGCACCCCAAAAGAAAAATCACATCAATATTTAGTATAGCCTCTTTTTGCTTCAACTTTGTGACTGATTCTTCAACATTATTCCCAAGAATCTGCTGATATTGAGTGGAATCCATGTGACCCTCAACTTTAACAAGATTCCCAGTACCGGCACTGGCCACACAGCCCCACAGCATGATGGAACCCCCACCAAATTTTACTGTGGGTAGCAAGTGTTTTTCTTGGAACGCTGTGTTCTTTTGCCGCCATGCATAACGCCCCTTGTTATGACCAAATAACTCAATCTTTGTTTCATCAGTCCACAGTACCTTATTCGAAAATGAAGCTGGCTTGTCCAAATGTGCGTTTGCATACCTCAAGCGACTCTGTTTGTGGCGTGTGTGCAGAAAAGGCTTCTTCCGCATCACTCTCCCGTACAGCTTCTCCTTGTGCAAAGTGCGCTGAATTGTTGAACGATGCACAGTGCCACCATCTGCAGCAAGATGATGTTGTAGGTCTTTGGAGGTGGTCTGTGGGCTGTTTTTGACCGTTCTCACCATCCTTCGCCTTTGCATCTCCGATATTTTACTTGGCCTTCCACTTCTGGCCTTAACAAGAACTGTGCCTGTGGTCTTCCATTTCCTTACTATGTTCTTCACAGTGGATACTGACAGCTTACATCTCTGCGATGGCTTTTTGTAGCCTTCCCCTAAGCCATAATGTTGAACAATCTTTGTTTTCAGGACATTTGAGAGTTGTTTTGAGGCCCACTCTCCAGAGGAGAGTCAAAGAGAACAACAACTTGCAATTGGCCACCTTAAATACCTTTTCTCATGATTGGATGCACTTGTCTATGAAGTTCAAGGCTTAATGAGCTCACCAAACCAATTGTGTGTTCCAATTAATCAGTGCTAAGTAGTTACAGGTATTCAAATCAACAGAATGACAAGAGTGCCCAAATTTTAGCCTATTTTTCACATCTGATTTATTTTCATACAACTTAATATTGCTACACTAAAAATCTTTGTCTGGACAATACCCCAGTACTCAGCTTTTATTCGAAAATGAATGGCATGCCACTGTGATCATTTTCTGTGACGACAGAGTAGATTATTATGCAGCCTCAGAGGGGTGCCCAAACTTTTTCATACGACTGTATTACCCTCCACAAACGGTTGGAAGTGTTCAAAGTTTTCGTGATTAAAAGGCAAGTGACTACCATGGTAACTCCTGGCAGACGTTATCTTGAAAGCTTTTATAAAAGGCAATATTATCTGTCTAGCCAATCAGAGGCTGGCGTTAACCACCATTAGTAAATGAGACTATAGTGGACCACTACACCAACTTATGGAGCTTCATGAAAGACTTATGGAGCTTCATGAAAGAGTTTGGAAGAGGGAGAGGGGGAGAGGGAGAGAGAGAGAGAGAGAGAGAGAGAGAGAGAGAGAGAGAGAGAGAGAGAGAGAGAGAGAGAGAGAGAGAGAGAGAGAGAGAGAGAGAGAGAGAGAGAGAGAGAGAGAGAGAGAGAAAGAGAGAGAGAGAGAGAGAGAGAGAGAGAGGAAAGATACAAAGAGAAATCAATGAAGGAAAGGGCTGAGAGCAGGAGAGCACTACCTTTTCATACAGGGCTCGGTGATCTCTAGGGAAAGTGGTGTGTGTGTTCTTCTATTAGCTAAGACATACGAGACCACATGCAGAGCCCCATTGGGACTGGCCTCTTTGGCACATGCACAGTCACTGCACAAGTCACAGAGGAGACAGTAACAGTTTACCTTTATGGGGTCAATGTGGCCATCAATAAAGTTGTCACAAATGGTACCAACTAGGCCATAATGCATCTATGAACAAGATTATAAAGCTTGAACATAAGCTGTCAACATGCATCCAACATTTACTAGAATCATCTTCCATCTTTCATGTTCATAAGAAAGTGCTCAAGACCATCTGAATTAAACAAGTCAACAATTGACAAGAAGCTCCATTTCTCGCATTTCAGTTCAGAGGAGCCTAGCAAGTCCTCTCAATGGCACAATGCACCAAGGCTAAAGCTGAGGCGACACGGACTTAGCTCTAATGAGAAATTATCTCATTACACATCAATGGTGTCTGGGGGGGGGGGGGGGCTAAGCGGATCAGAGACGTAGCCTAGCTTATCCTAGCCTAGCGTAGCATTAACTCCATTGCTGTCAGGCTAAATGGCTAGCCTTGAGCGTGTTTTGGTGTAGAGAAAGTGTTTGTGTTCAGTCGTCAAACTTTCACCTGCTGCGTATTCCTTCTGTACTGCAGTGGGTGACTTCTAGTATGTATGTTTATCACATCAAAGAATTGTGTCAGATCTATATTTTAGATACTGAACAAGCCCAGGGTATGTAAACAACATGGCACTCTCCTCATGCTCCATCACTGCACTTCAAAAACCTTCTGAGAGAGATGGACCCAAAAACATCCCCCACACATCCTCAACAACAAAAAAAGAGCCTGAGGAGGAAAGTGCGTTGACAGCGCTGACGAGACAATAGCACCCATCCTACTGGCTCTCCACAGGAGAAGGGCCTCATTGATATGGAGATTTCCCTCCGCATCTGCGTCTCTCATCCCCGGCAACAATGGAATTAACAGATCATATTAGCGCTGCTAAATTTAAAACAACAATCTACATCACCGCAGAAATGCCGCCTCGGTGGCGGAGTGAACCAACAAGGGGGAGAGGAAGGGGGTGGTGGTGGGAAGGGGGGATAGAGAAAGAGAAAGAGTTTTGGCCAACGACCAACCGGTTCCAGAGAGGGGTTCAAGAGAGACATGGAGAGATAAGGCTGAGAGGGAGAGCTGAAGTGAGAGGTCATCTGGCTATCGACCAACAGGTTCCAGAAACTCAATTCAATGGAGAAACCGCTTTGAGGAAGACGTCTGTGTTTAAATATGTACAGAGCCTCTAGTGGATTTCTCTCTCTCTCTCTCTCTCTCTCTCTCTCTCTCTCTCTCTCTCTCTCTCTCTCTCTCTCTCTCTCTCTCTCTCTCTCCTCAAGCTGTGGGGACGCAAGCTGAGCTGTCAGGAGATGAATACAGTAATTAAGCGTCTCTCTCTGTTGCGCGGTCCGAGGCAATAAGAGAACATTGTAGAGTCTTAACGGGGTGTATAATTGTATCTTCTTCCCTCTCCTCTCTCCCTTTGTCTCCCGTGTTGACGCTGACACAGATACCGGGTGGCTCGTTGCGTTTCTGCCATCTCCTGCCATAGAGGGATCAATTCTAATTTGCCGTTGTCAAAAAAAGGGGCCCTGGAGCATATTTAAAAACAGATTATCAAAAACGACAAGCGAAGCAAAGCGAGTGAATGAACGTGATTTTGGCGAAAGTAGCGTCAATACGTCCCCCGCACTCTCCTTTTCAAAATCTCACTCACCACTATTAAAGGAAACACTATCAGGGGAAAATCTCTACTTTTGAAACGTGTGCAAAATTAAGTTGGGCATGGATGGCAGCAGGGGTAAGATGGAAGAGGAGAAGCACTGGGAGGGAGGCGGCGGGGGTAAAGTGTGGTGTTTCAGTCTCGTCAGGTGAACTGTAGCAGGGTTGTGTACTCGCCCCGGCAGAAATGTCTAGAAGCACCCCACTAAACATGCTGATGGTTGGGGAAAGTGAGGTGCGTTTTCTACTAGTGCTCCTCAAGGCTATCTTTCCTGATGAATAGGCGGGACTCACGGATGGGAATAGTCTCAGAAGACCCCCTTTCCCCTCCGAAATGGAGTAAGGTCCTAGAGATGTTGATGCCAGTCTGTCATAGTGTCAATAGGTACCATCTCTCCTTTGAATATGGAACAGGGCCCACAATCACAAAACCTTCACTGCCATTTGTTCCCCTTAATTATAGATTTAAGACAAAAGTTAAGCAAAGTTAAGAAGAAATTTTATTCTTGAAAAAAAACAACTTAAAACTTAAACTCAGGACAGTGAGAGAAAACGCTCATGAAAGCAATTGAACATGTTTAATTCACTCACAAACTTAATCTGAAAGATTCAGTATAGATTATTTTAAACCCAATAACATGTTTTAGAACAGTAATCTCTGTAAGAAATATGCTAACATGAACATTGCTAACTAGATAGCTAGCTAAAACAGTTAACAAGATATGTAAGAAGATATTTGAGAAGTTCCTAAGAAAATAATTTTATCTTAAGATATTGTTGAGGAATTGCACTTACGAACTATTTTATGAACTAATTTTTTTTTTTCTTAATGAGCTTCTTAAGTTTTTGCGTCACTATGAGGTCCACTCACCACTATCTTGGCATCGCGAACGGTGTTCTCTGGCACGGTGACCCAGTACTCTAGCTGCTCCCACTGGGGCGGCTGGTTGTGCACGTTGGTGATGATGACAGTCAACTCCACAGAGCTGCTCCTGTTGCCACCGTCTGTAGCCACAATCTGCTGGCTGATCCTCGATGTCTGACGACAAATGGAGGAGAGGAAGGTGGGTGACATGGAGGTTAGACATGGAAACCATATGGAGCTGAACAAAACCCATGGTTGACCCCCCTCTTGGAAGTTCTTTGTCTCTTTCCACCTCTGGAAATATACCTTGATATGCAAATTAATGAGCATGGAAACAGTCTACATCCGTTTGTTCCAATAACAGTTCAGATGCATCACATTTACACCCTTATCCAGTGTCATGACGTTCATTATTTTCGTTTCCTGGTGTCTCTTTATTCTCTTCATGAGAGAAAGGGAGAAGAGGGTAAGAAAGAGGGGGAAGGGCTTGAGGTTTGGTTCTAGGTGACCCGTAACAACCAGTGAAATAGTGCCCTCATCCTCTAAACCACAACCTTCCTACTGTCTACAGTACATAAGACTGCTCTGATGTCGTTCATCCTTACATCACGTGAGAGATACAGAGAGAGAGAGAAAAGAGAAACAGAGAGAGGGAGAGAGAGAGAGAGAGGGAGGGAGGGAGAGAGAAAAGAAAGCAATGAGAGAGGAGACATTCCAACTGACGTGGCGGTATTCAGATAAATGAATCTCTGCAAGGGAAGTGTGAAAGCTTTGTTAAACAGATCATTGCTACGGAGAAGAGAGGGATGAGAGAAAGGGGTGACATTTAAAGTGGAGGAATATTCAGCATTATTTATATGGGACATTAACTGGGAGACTTCACACGTCTATTGTGTGGCAGGGTGAAGATGGAGTCTCTCTCTCCCCCTGTTGATTAGACTTTGGGAGGTTGTTGGACTTGGAGAAAAAGGAGGGGGGCTTTTCTATTACACACACACACACACACACACACACACACACACACACACACACACACACACACACAACACACACACACACACACACACACACACACACACACACACACACACACACACACACACACACACACACACACACACACACACACACACACACACACACACACACACACACACACACACACACACACACACACACACACACACATATAAATGTACATATAATATGCAGACATCCACACATGCTCAGGGAGAAATAGGGACAAAAGAGGGTGGGGAATGAAGAGAGTAGGGAGAAGGAGACAAGGAGGGAATGAAGAGAGTAGGGAGAAGGAGACAAGGAGGGAATGAAGAGAGTAGGGAGAAGGAGACAAGGAGGGAATGAAGAGAGTAGGGAGAAGGAGACAAGGAGGGAATGAAGAGAGTAGGGAGAAGGATATAAGGAGGGAACGGTTGTGGTTGTCTCTGTCCTGACAGGGTGGATAACTCTACCTGACGTGTGCTAGGTCTCTGCTGAGCAATATTCTCTGACACAAACACACACACACACACACTCAAACAGTGAGAGTGTGGGGGCCACCGCAAATCAGACACAAGGACGGGAGTAAGGAAGAAAGGAAGGAAGAAGGAAACCAACAGGTCCCTCATGATAAACCCTGCCCCCTAAATCTCACCGGTCCTGTCAAACCTCATCTGTGTCAACCCTAAGATGGAGACCAGACTTAAGAGCTAAAAGGTGTCGGATGTGAATCAAGCATGAATATTTCACTGGTTGTTACGGGTCACCTAGAACCAAACCTCAAGCCCTTCCCCCTCTTTCTTACCCTCTCCCCCCTCTCCCTTTCTCTCATGAAGAGAATACAGAGACACCAGGAAACGAAAAGAATGAACGAAAACCAGAAAACAAGAGAGCGCATGAGAGAGAAGAAAAGCTAAACAACAGAAAGACAGCTTAGCGCTTAGCCGACAAATAACATGTCACTGCCCGGTGTCAACTCCCCTCAGCCTGGAGGGAGACAGCCAAATGTCGTAAAGAAACGTGCACGCGCGCATCCACACACACACGTTAATATGTTAATGCATGTGTGAATACAATGCTGTGGGTAAGATACAAAGAGCTATATATACATACATAGAGAGACAGGGGCATTGTTGTTATTCCAGACCTTGCCATGTTTAATATGCATCCGCAGAGGGAGGGAGGAAGGAGAGGTGCAGCAGTCTCAGTAGATGACATCAGGCCAGTGGGAAGGATCGGGGTACAGTGTACACACACATGGGGGAGCACAGGGGGGAGGCTGTAAAAACACCTGTACTAGACCAGCGGGTTGAGGATTCCCCTGTCTCAACAGGCAGCCTGCAGCGCATAGAGAAGATGTAATGGGGAGTAGGAAGGAGAACACACACACACACACACACACACACACACACACACACACACACACACACACACACACACACACACACACACACACACACACACACACACACACACACACACACACAAATTTCCCCCTAATGGTGTATTGTATTGTATTGTATTGTATTGTGTGCCCCTGTGCCCCACCTGTGAGATAGGGTGGTTGACGTACACCCAGCCTGTGCTGGGGTTGATGTGCAGGTAGGCTGGCTGCTGACGGGACAGAGAGTAGGCGATAGCCGCGTTACTCCCCTGGTCGTCGTCGTGTGCCGCTGCTCGCAGGAAGCTAGTCCCCACCGGCGTGTCCTCGCGCAGGAAGTCTGCCACATGAAGGGTTAACACATCAACATCGCCGCCGACAACGAACAACATTGACAAGAGCAATAACAACAGCAACGGTGGTGGTGATGTCTGGCTGAAATAACGCATTTCAGTCTCATCTAACCAGAAATAAATGTGTCCTTGAAATATTTCAATCTCCCTGTTAAATAGTTAATAAGCCACTCCAACACTGTTGTTGTAATTTGATCAAAAGTGATTCTGACATGGGGCTTATCAACACACATACAGTCGGAAGTTTACATACACTTAGGTTGAAGTCATTAAAACTCATTTTTCAACCACTCCACAGATTTCATGTTAACAAAATATAGTTTTGGCAAATCTACTTTGTGCACGACACAAGTAATTCTTCCAACAATTGTTTACATACAGATTATTTCGCTTATAATTCACTATATCACAATTCCAGTGGGTCAGAAGTTTACATACACTAAGTTGACTGTGCCTTTAAACAGCTTGGAAAATTCCAGAAAATTATGTCATGGCTTTAGAAGCCTCTGATAGGCTAATTGACATCATTTGAGTCAATTGGAGGTGTACCTGTGGATGTATTTCAAGGCCTACCTTCAAACTCAGTGCCTCTTTGCATGAAATCATGGGAAAATCAAAAGAAATCAAGATCTCAGAAAAAAAAATTGTAGACCTCCACAAGTCTGGTTCATCCTTCGGAGCAATTTCCAAACGCCTGAAGGTACCATGTTCATATGTACAAAAAATAGTACGCAAGTATAAACACCATGGGACCATGCAGCCGTCATACCGCTCAGGAAGGTATCTATATCCACAGTAAAACAAGTCCTATATCGACATAACCTGAAAGGCTGCTCAGCAAGGAAGAAGCCACTGCTCTAAAACCGCCATAGAAAAGCCCAACTGCACATGCGGACAAAGATTGTACTTTTTGGAGAAATGTCCTCTGGTCTGATGAAACAAAAATAGAACTGTTTGGCCATAATGACCATCGTTATGTTCGGAGGAAAAAGGGGGAGGCTTGCAAGCTGAAGAACACCATCCCAACCGTGAAGCACGGGGGTGGCAGCATCATGTTGTGAGGGTGCTTTGCTGCAGGAGGGACTGGTGCACTTCACAAAATAGATGGCATCATGAGAAAGGAAAATTATGTGGATATATTGAAGCAACATCTCAAGACATCAGTCAGGAAGTTGACCTTGGTCGCAAATGGGTCTTTCAAATGGACAATGACCCCAAGCATATTTCCAAAGTTTTGGCAAAATGGCTTAAGGACAACATAGTCAAGGTATTGGAGTGGCCATCACAAAGCCCTTACCTCAATCCAATAAAACATTTGTGGGCAGAACTGAAAAAGTGTGTGCGAGCAAGGAGGCCTACAAACCTGACTCAGTTACACCAGTTCTGTCAGGAGGAATGGGCCAAAATTCACCCAACTTATTGTGGGAAGCTTGTGGAAGGCTACCCGAAACGTTTGACTCAAGTTAAACAGTTTAAAGGAAATGCTACCAAATACTAATTGAGTGTATGTAAACTTCTGACCCACTGGGAATGTGATGAAATAAATAAAAGCTTAAATAAATCATTCTCTCTACTATTATTCTGACATTTCACATTCTTAAAATAAAGTGGTGATCCTAACTGACCTAAGACGGGTAACTTTTACTAGGATTAAATTGTGGAATTGTGAAAATCTGAGTTTAAATGTATTTGAGTAAGGTGTATGTAAACTTCAGACTTTTTATTTATTTACACACACATAGTAAACAAACATGGACTCCGGAGAGCATGGAGGCGGCAACGTTTTCATCAGTCTTAAAAGCTTTCCAGGATTACTTCAGATTTAAAATATATATCAGCATTTGATTTATTGGGGCTTCAGGGGAGCTGCTAAGTCTTACCTTTCACAATATTGCTTTACCTAAAAAACTGTTAAGACATAACACAAAAGCCACAAGCCAGTGTCACTGGACTGGGATAGGAGGACATTGGTTACTTGAGCTGTTGGACATTGCTGAGCAAGCACAGTTTTGACTTGACCTTAAGCTACACATGGCCAAACAAGGAGAGGGAGGGAACCCTCACACGGTACACTGGCCTTAAATATGAGTGTAGGGGGAAACGGGTTGAACTCATTTCCTCTGTTGTGTTTTAGAATGGAATAACATTTTATAATAATATCGTGCAAAGGGCTAAGTAAGCACTTATTGGAGAGGTGTGGAGGAGGGAAGAGAGAAGCTTGGATAAGGGAACAGGCACTTTGTGTCTATGGCAGGGCAACCCTTAGCAAGAACACTGGTTCCCCTAAACACCACTCAACACTAAACAACCATTTTTGCTATTGGGGGATTAAAACACAGCAGCCAAGATAATACCTTAATAATACCTTGATAAGATTACTTAATGTATTGGACAAGGCAAGACCAACAGACACATTTGATAATGAAAGTGTCTGAACCAAACAGGAGAGGGACAGAGGGGAAATTATGAGCACGACGGATGACTCAAGGTGTGACGGAGGTGTGACGGAGGTGACACTTACACTGGTAGCGGCTGTTCTCAAACTTGGGGTCGTTGTCGTTCTGGTCGGCGATGAGGATAGTGATCTGGCAGATGCCGATGAGGGGCTCCTGGGCCAGGTCTGTCGCCGTGACAGACAGGGCATACTCTCTCTGGCGTTCGCGGTCGAAACTCACCGTGGTGCTGATCACACCTGGAGACGCGTTCGCGCACACACACAAACACACAACGTATGTTACTGAATAATACTGATGTCCTCAAGATAAATACAGTGAGTCATCTCACAACAATGATGGAGAGATGTTCTGATACAGTTTGACTGTAGTCTGTTTCTAACCTGTGTCAGGGTTGATGACGAAGCCGGATGATGTTCCGTCTCGGTGCATGATTCCGTATTTGACCTCTCCATTGACCCCCATGTCTGCGTCGAGGGCGTGCACATGCAGGACAAACGTCCCAGGGGGCTGGTTCTCCAGGACACCGTTGCTGATGCTGTAGTTCTGGCACTGAAGGGGCAGAGTTCACACAGCAGTTATGGCACTGATGCTGCATTTGTCGGTTGTCAGAGTAAGTCCCCATTAAAATTACCAGTAGCCAATGGGACATACTGGTCAACCAGCCCAGATGGACTGTGACTACCCCAGCCAGCATTCAACATCCATCACAATAAGACAAGTTAACTCGCAGGACGTGGGGAGCAAGGAGTTCCCAAAGCTCACGGGTTGCCAGATTTTGCACACTTAGAATTCCTCCCCCTGTGTAAAAACCCTAGTCCCTGCTGAAATGTTCATCTTTGGGGCCGAGCCGTGCTGAGCTGATCTGAGCTATGCTAAGAGGGGATTCTGGTCTGACCCTGGAGTGTTCCGGACTGCAGAGGAGTGGAGTTCTGCCCCTGAGGAGAACACCAGCTGTCTCTACTTTGAACTGGCAACTTGGCATGATCCTCTCTCGCTTTCTGTCATCTCTCTCTCTAGTGCTGTGGAACTCTACCTCTCCTCTCTCTCTCGCTCTCTCTCTCTCTCTCTCTCTCACTCTCTCTCTCTCTCTCTCTCTCTCTCTCTCTCTCTCTCTCTCTCTCTCTCTCTCTCTCTCTCTCTCACTCACTCACTTTAGATTCTCTCTCTATCTCACTTTAGAATATCTCCCTCTCTCCCTCCCTCTTGTTTTCATCTCCACTGCAACTTTATATCTCATCGTTCATCAATGTTTTGAAACACACACCAATAATATGTCCAATGCCCCCCCCCCTACCTCTTCAAAGACAGGCTTGTTGTTGTTGATGTCGTTGATGCCCACTATGACCTGGGCGGAGTTACTGAGGGGATAGGGTCCATCTGCCGCGTTGTCATCAGTGGCAGTAATGTTGAGGATGTACTGGGGGCCACGCAGTATAGGAGGGGGGCTCCTGCGCAGTTTGATGATGCCTAGAGAGACAATGGCAGCCATCTTTGTTACTATAGCACATATTGCAGTCAAACCTACTACACACACAAACAATAAAACCAACACTAAAAACGTAGCTTTAACTACAAAGGGGAAAAATATTTTACCCCAAGCCCCAACCTTTACAATCCCATACAACAAGCCCTTTACAACCCTACTTCTTTTGACATTTCTCCAATGCAGCTTCCTCACATATAAATAAATAACTAGGTCTACCAAAGTACCGAGTGAAATATACATAAAAATGCAGCTTAAGTCTTTGAAGTGACAACTTTTCCCTGCGGTAACAGTAGAAAAAGCCGAAGGGCATCTATGTGTGTGTGGCCGTAATAGGCTGTGTGGTGGAGCAGCAGTGCAGTGCGGGGCTGGTGATAAGGAAGGCAGGGGGCTTAAGCATTAGCCAGTGTTTCCACCTCGGAGGCGAGAGAGGGCTCTTGTAAACAAACGATAACCGGAAGATTGCCGACGCAGACCTAGAGAGACTCGACTGTGAGGCGTGTGAAAGCCAGTACACAGACAGACTGAGAGACTTAAATACAAACACACACAAACACACATACAAGGAGACACAATCTAAACATTTATTTACATGGAGTTGTGAAAGGCTTAAGCTGGTGAGACGTGTGTTCAACTGTGTTTCCACAAAGACAAACAGAGATGAACCCTAAAAATAAAAGGGGTTGTGCGGGGAGAGTATGACTATGAAGTGTGTGTGTGTGTGTGTGGGGGGGAGGTTTGTTAGAGATTTGGGTTCCCCTGGCCTAGCATTGAGCTTTATCCCCAATTGAAGTTACCACAGCAACACAAGCTAATCTGATTAACAAGAGTGAGTGTGTGTGTATGTGTGTGTGTCCAGGCATATTGTTTTTTTCTCCTTCTGAATATGTTTATACGCATGTTAGAGTTTATCTGTATTTATGCATTAGGGTTTAAGAATGTCTGTTTATCTTCATACATACACCCTTGTAAACACAACAATGTCAACTCTACCCACCCTTCTGGTTGTCCAGTTCAAAGTTACTTTCCTCGTTGCCCCCAGTGATGGCGTAAGAGACCCCGTCTCCATCAGGGTCATTGGCGTGGACAATGGCCACTAGAGTGTCAGGACCAGCATCCTCCGACAAGAACGTCTTATAGCTGCAGACAGACAGAGAAAGAGAGAGAGATAGAGTGAGAGAGATAGTGAGAAAGGGAGAGAGAGAGGGAGAGAGAGAGAGAGAGAGAAAGAAAGAAAGAAAGAAAGAAAGAAAGAAGGAAAGAAAGAAAGAAAGAAAGAAAGAAAGAAAGAAAGAAAGAAAGAAAGAAAGAAAGAAAGAAAGAAAGAAAGAAAGAAAGAAAGAAAGAAAGAGAGGAGGGAAGAGAGAAAGAGATTTATAAAAAAATATTCATACAGTCATTATTATATTATGTAATTGGCATTACAATTAATTTGCATGTATTTTCTTTCATAATTTATAAATTTCTTCAATATGTTTTTTTGCGAGAAAAAGAGGGATGAGAGAAAAAGAGAGAGGGATGAGAGAGAACCTGCCGTAGCTCAGGAAGATCCCCAAACCCTACCATCTGTTTCCCTCCCCAGTCCTCTAAAGTGTCTCTTCTGGTGCCATGGACTAGTCTTGCCCCAGAGAAGGGGAGCGAACACACACACGCACACGCACACACACGCACACACACACGCACACACACTTGGGGCGTACACATACACACACCATGTTTAATGAATTGGCCCATCCTCTGTAGGTATGTGGCATGGTTAAGTCCCAGAGCTGCGGTCTCACTGTGTCCCTCTCTGACTGCTAGTGTGTCACTGTTGGCACGCTGCTACATCTCTGCATGGTTCCAAATGGTTCGCTCTGCCCGTG